>OX016540.1:239307727-239310227 GCA_943590905.1 Sphaerophoria taeniata
TGATGATGATGATGATGATGATGATGATGATGATGATGATGATGATGATGATGATGATGATGATGATGATGATGATGATGATGATGATGATGATGATGATGATGATGATGATGATGATGATGATGATGATGATGATGATGATGATGATGATGATGATGATGATGATGATGATGATGATGATGATGATGATGATGATGATGATGATGATGATGATGATGATGATGATGATGATGATGATGATGATGATGATGATGATGATGATGATGATGATGATGATGATGATGATGATGATGATGATGATGATGATGATGATGATGATGATGATGATGATGATGATGATGATGATGATGATGATGATGATGATGATGATGATGATGATGATGATGATGATGATGATGATGATGATGATGATGATGATGATGATGATGATGATGATGATGATGATGATGATGATGATGATGATGATGATGATGATGATGATGATGATGATGATGATGATGATGATGATGATGATGATGATGATGATGATGATGATGATGATGATGATGATGATGATGATGATGATGATGATGATGATGATGATGATGATGATGATGATGATGATGATGATGATGATGATGATGATGATGATGATGATGATGATGATGATGATGATGATGATGATGATGATGATGATGATGATGATGATGATGATGATGATGATGATGATGATGATGATGATGATGATGATGATGATGATGATGATGATGATGATGATGATGATGATGATGATGATGATGATGATGATGATGATGATGATGATGATGATGATGATGATGATGATGATGATGATGATGATGATGATGATGATGATGATGATGATGATGATGATGATGATGATGATGATGATGATGATGATGATGATGATGATGATGATGATGATGATGATGATGATGATGATGATGATGATGATGATGATGATGATGATGATGATGATGATGATGATGATGATGATGATGATGATGATGATGATGATGATGATGATGATGATGATGATGATGATGATGATGATGATGATGATGATGATGATGATGATGATGATGATGATGATGATGATGATGATGATGATGATGATGATGATGATGATGATGATGATGATGATGATGATGATGATGATGATGATGATGATGATGATGATGATGATGATGATGATGATGATGATGATGATGATGATGATGATGATGATGATGATGATGATGATGATGATGATGATGATGATGATGATGATGATGATGATGATGATGATGATGATGATGATGATGATGATGATGATGATGATGATGATGATGATGATGATGATGATGATGATGATGATGATGATGATGATGATGATGATGATGATGATGATGATGATGATGATGATGATGATGATGATGATGATGATGATGATGATGATGATGATGATGATGATGATGATGATGATGATGATGATGATGATGATGATGATGATGATGATGATGATGATGATGATGATGATGATGATGATGATGATGATGATGATGATGATGATGATGATGATGATGATGATGATGATGATGATGATGATGATGATGATGATGATGATGATGATGATGATGATGATGATGATGATGATGATGATGATGATGATGATGATGATGATGATGATGATGATGATGATGATGATGATGATGATGATGATGATGATGATGATGATGATGATGATGATGATGATGATGATGATGATGATGATGATGATGATGATGATGATGATGATGATGATGATGATGATGATGATGATGATGATGATGATGATGATGATGATGATGATGATGATGATGATGATGATGATGATGATGATGATGATGATGATGATGATGATGATGATGATGATGATGATGATGATGATGATGATGATGATGATGATGATGATGATGATGATGATGATGATGATGATGATGATGATGATGATGATGATGATGATGATGATGATGATGATGATGATGATGATGATGATGATGATGATGATGATGATGATGATGATGATGATGATGATGATGATGATGATGATGATGATGATGATGATGATGATGATGATGATGATGATGATGATGATGATGATGATGATGATGATGATGATGATGATGATGATGATGATGATGATGATGATGATGATGATGATGATGATGATGATGATGATGATGATGATGATGATGATGATGATGATGATGATGATGATGATGATGATGATGATGATGATGATGATGATGATGATGATGATGATGATGATGATGATGATGATGATGATGATGATGATGATGATGATGATGATGATGATGATGATGATGATGATGATGATGATGATGATGATGATGATGATGATGATGATGATGATGATGATGATGATGATGATGATGATGATGATGATGATGATGATGATGATGATGATGATGATGATGATGATGATGATGATGATGATGATGATGATGATGATGATGATGAT
>OX016540.1:239312727-239415631 GCA_943590905.1 Sphaerophoria taeniata
GTTCGCAACATGATGATTGCAAAATGGGTTCACGGCTGACATGCAATGTTAATGTAATGTGTCACGTCATTTAGAAAGGAGGACAAAAGTGTTGCAACATGCACCCATAAAACACAATTTATAATTGGAATTGGGTCGAAGTGAGTTTGACAGAAAAAAAAGGAGGTGAACGGTGAACCTGTGACGTGAAAAACGTTTAAAGATAGATCAGCTTCGAAATGAGTTTTACTTTGACCTAATAAACTACTGCACTATCGCTAATGACGTTATTGTTGCGACATCCATTAGCCTGGAAAATTCGATTCAATATTGTATATTGAGTGAATACTCGAACGCAAATATATTATCATAATAAATATAGTGCAAGGGAAAGAATGCCTTTACAATTATATATTATTATTATTATAATTACTCACAATTATAACTAAACTAGGACTTCGTATAGGCTATAGGTTTGAATGCATTGTTCAGGTAAATATCCTTAATCCTTAATAACAAATTCCTTTATTCGTATACAAACCCTATTTAAGTTCGATAAGCTCTGTTAATCCTAGTACTGTCTAATGGTATTCAAATGGCTACTATGCCTCAATGAATCACTGGTTTATATGAGAGCGTGAAAACAAATTCAATAACACCATTGCGGATTGAAATAAGCGCAGTATACCAGTAACAGTCAATATGTTGTTATAACAATACAGGAGCAGCAGCTGTTGCCGTTGGCACGGTTATAAGTTACTTTGAATTACAAGTTGCAACCATCGTGCTACAAGACAATGAGGCAGACTCGACTCGTGTCGTCGTAATCGTCGTAGTCGCAGCATGAGTGTTTGGAATAGATAACTGGTGATAGAGGTATTTATATTTCTTCCACCAATCATCTGTGAAGTGAAGCGAGCGCGATTAGAGGGAAGAGCCAAGTTGAGGGAAACATTATCGATTATGACCGTTATTTTAAATAGTTACCCCACTTGGTTTCCAAAGCTTTAAGTGATAAGCGATAGTGTTTGTTCGAAACCGAGTACCATAATAAGCATCTTAAAAGACTTATACAGCGCCATGACTGTTTTACTTTTGAACAAACTATATACCCAAGGAAGTACTTCTTACTCTTTAATACTAGACAAAGGGTTCAAAGTATAACCCTTAAATTAAACTTACTGGACCCAACAAAGCATTCTAAGAAATTCAAGATGCAAAAATTTAATTTCTCAAGAATATACAGTTTATGTGATATTTTGTTGAACGCTTTACTGAAATCGCCTCAATTTTTTTACCCAATCCTAAGACGCAAACGGAATAAGGTGTAAGGTCAATTAAATCCGCAGTGGTAGACCTAACCTTGAGGTAACCATTTTGCCTAGAAGAAAAGATTTGTTTGGATTGAAAAAATATGAATTCATAATTAAGTCTTTATCTTATTCTAGTTCTTAATATCATTTTTACTGTCCTTTTGACTCCTTCCAGATCTCTGGTAAAACGTAGTGCGAACACTACAATAAAAGTACATTATCTGTGGTAAAAAAATACAAAAAGAAATTAAGAAAAGCTGGGCCAAACAAAATTGAGATTGAGACAAGAAGAGAAAGGGGCGATTATAAAATTTCAAGGGGGGGGTTAAGTATTTTAAATAACTTAGACAAGCTAATTTAAGTGGGTTTATTGGATTCGGTATAACTTGCATTAAATCTTCAACACAAGATCTACTAAGTAAATATAGGTTTAATTTTTTTGTGAACAAGCTAAATCTCTTGCATTCTTTTATATCAGCCTGTAGTTTGTTAATTATACATGTTGCAATTATCATAACTGAGCGTTTCATAATGTTCAGTTCTCATACTAGGAACGATTACATTATTTGAGGATCTCAGTGTATAATGAAGGTTGCTTCTTCTTGGAAAAATGTAGCCACTTTGCAGAAAGAACAGTCTTAATACTTTAAAGATGTATGGATGCCTAAGTGGCAAGATTTTTAGCGATCTAAATAATGGATATCGGATATGATGGTTCCCTTTTAGGCTTCGAGAGCATAACTCTAACTCTGAGCATTAAGTGGTTGTAGATTGCTAATATTAGTACCTCCCCAAGAACAGAGTACATACTTTATGCGAGAGATAATAAGTGGATAATAGAAGTTAACAAATTTGATGGTATTAACTTTCTGAGATGGAAAATTTTGCTTAGCCCGAAGTAAATATATTTTTAAACTAGCAGTTGCCCGCGACTTCGTCCGCCTCTCCCTCGTCCACCGGCCAGAGTATCGTCTCGACTTGTGCATAATGCGCGCGTGGGAATTTTGTTCGGAAGTTATTGTAAAATTGCATTGCAGTCAACTCTCCCTAGGTCGTAATTCTCTTGAACTTGACAAATTTGAGCATTTTTTTTGATTCCCTTTCCTTTCAGTTGTTCATACTTAAAGCATTCCCTTGGGTGAACTCTCCCTAATTCTAATATCTCTCTTATTGTTCAGTTCCTGAGATAAGCGCGTTAAAACGCAGAAAAATGTATATTTTTTGCCGTTTTTTTCCATATTTTCCACAGATTCTTCGCTGCTATTGGTCACAGCTTAATAATAAATAGCTTCAAGTCTTTCTCAATTAATGGACCATCCAACACAAAAAGAATTATACCATTCGAACCAGTAGTTCCTGAGATAAGTGCGTTAAAACGCAGAAAAATGTATATTTTTTGCCGTTTTTTCCACATTTTCCACAGATTCTTCGCTGCTATTGGTCACAGCTTAATGTTAAGTAGCCTAATGTCTAAGTCAATTAAGGCACCATCCAACACAAAAAGAATTATACCATTCGAACCAGTAGTTCCTGAGATTACCGCGTTCAAACAAACAAACTCTTCAGCTTTATATATTAGTGTAGATGTAGATGTAGATTTTTCTAATGCGGGGTTTACAATTAAGTTAACTGTCTAAAGTGAGTCCAAGATACTTAAACTCAGAAATATTTTAAATTTTTAAAAATGAGGTTTTACAATTTAAATGGTCACAGATTGTGGAGTGAACAGGAACTCCAGGTAAGAAATATTCGCTTGATAGGGAAAACACATGACCTTAGATTCGCTGCAGAGTTAGATATGGTGCACAAACCAATTTTCCAGCTTAGTAAAGTCCAAGTTCATTGATCTTTGAATATTTTCAATATAACAGCCGTCATAGGTTGATGCCAAACTATCTGCCACCCCAATAAGTGGTAGTGAAAAATTGAAGTAAGATAGAAAAGAAAAAGAAACAGTCATATTACTGAACCTTGAGGTACTCCAACATTTAAAAATTTGATTGGATAACTTTTTGACGTGTTTATTTGAACCATTTGTTTTCTGTTCTGGAGATAGGATGATAACCAGTTAAGAATATTGTCTCGCAACCATATCTGTAAAAAATTATAAGTAGGAGTTCATGATCGACTAAGTCGAAAGCCTTGGTCAAATCAGAAAGAATGCACCTGCCCTTTTCTTTTCATCCATTGCTTTCTTGATGTTCTACAAAAAAAAAAGAAGAACATTTTCCGTTGATCTTCCTTTCAAAAATCCAAATTGGAACTGACTAAGAATTTTGTGTTGTTCAAGAAAGCTCATCATTCTTCGGTCGAAAATTGTTTGGGTCACTTTTATCATCTTTCTTGTATATAGGTACCTATAATAATTGTAGTTTTCAAGTATTCTGGAAATGTACCCATTTGAAAGCTTAAGTAGAGAAGATGAGTAAGGGAAGGAGCTTACTTACAAAATGAATGATCCTTTTATTGATAACGCTACTTACTAAATACATACACCACTCGAACTCTTCGATTTAATTTTTATTTTTTGTTTCATCATTGTTTCTACCAAGTAAATAATTTACAATTTTCCATTGCTTTTTTGGATACAACCTGCTTTCATTTATTATTTAAATTTATCTTTATAAAATGATTCTTTTTGCCTATTTATAAATTCGCTTAATTAATTTTTCTGTTTTTTAAGTACTTTTTATACTATGGATGTGCAGATTATTTTTAATTTTGGCGTCAAAGGTATTCTTAGTACGAATTTGTTTTTGAAGACTAAACTCGTCTCCCACGGTTTGATCATTTTGTCACTACTTTTTTTTAACAACTTTGCTAGACTGGACATGATATGTGAGCCGTGAGCGTGTAAATGAAATGATTAAAAAGGTTGAGGGGCAACTGCAATTATAAACATTGTACCAGCTTTCTGAAGACAGACAAGGCAGAAGTTTTGGGTAATCAATTTTAAAATGTGCTTGAGCATTGTGTTTTTCAATGTTCGAAAAGGTGCTCCTAAATATGTTTGAGACAGATAAGCCTGTTGCAAAGTGGTGAGTTTTACATCCCACTCCAAGATAAACGGACAAATATTTCTAAAATTTGTAATTCGTAAAAATATATGGTCAATACATGTTTTACTTAATGTGTTACTCTAGTGGGTAAGTTTATCAAGCACTCAAAGGACAGAAAAAGAAGATACTCATAAGAACCGAAAGGAAAACCTAAAATATCAATATTCATATCACCAACTAAAGCAATATTGTGACTATTCTTCCCTCGAAGTAGCTCTTCTTGTTCCGTTAAAAACACATCTTTATATATTTCAATTTTATTTCTTACAAAAATCGCTATACCACCAGCAGGATAATTATCAGGCATTACTTTAAAAGAATTATTCAGAGAAAGACAAAAGCTATCAAAGTTTTTTCTAATACTCCTGATATTAAGATGAAATTTTCATTTCAAAATTTTCAGATGAATTATAATTTAAACCAATAGAAACATTGCTTGCATTACCGTTACAAGGTAGATCAAAACGTTCATCAGGAGAATTCATTATAATTTAAGAGCTTACTAAATGTAAATGTTTATAATAAGAAAGAATAATTAAGAAATAGCTCAATCACAAGAGATTGAGATCATCCTCGCCTCTGATGAATTTAATATCCGTACCCGTTTTCTTGCGCATCATTATTTTACCACGTCTCAAACTGAGAAATTCATAATCAAATTTTTGTTTCGCTGATTTCGCCACTCTTAACAAGACCTTAGTGTTGTGTGAAATCCAGTCGTTGTTATAGATAGTGCCTTTGCAGGAGGAAAAGCATATTTGCTACGGATAGAATATCCTTCTTCACTTTCCTGCTACGAAACTGCAACATCACAGTACTGTTTATTCTCCCCCTACTTCTTAACCTATTACATTGTAACGAAGCGTTACACTCCTATACATATCTACGCCCTATAAAACGCTGCCCGCCGCCGCCAACATTATCAAAACGCACCAAAACCACAGCCAACAACAATCATCAAGCCAATCCACAAAACACCGCCGCCACCATATAACAAACATTTAATCCAGTAACCAACAACAACAACCGACAACCGCCCCGTCAACACAATTACCCACACACCACACTGAACACCGCCGCCGCCGCCAAACAATTCACCAAACATCGCCGTCGTCAACTGAAAACAAAACAACAAAAAATATGTACCTTTATTTTTCTTTTATTAAATAAAAATTCACACCTAGTTTTACCACAAATGTGATAAGAGAAAGGTAAAAATTAGCAAAAATTCGAAGCTTGCTACCGAAGTAATTAAGGTTTATTGCCTTTGACACCGAAGTACTTGTTTCCCTCGATATTCCCATTAGTGGGCTCGTTGTAACATAGCGTGCTGTGCGACAACAAAAAAAAACGTTTTTCCCTCTCACTCTTCCAGTGGTGGGCACTCGACCGATATTCCCTCGCACTCTTCAAGTCGTGGGCACTTTTTCCGTTTTTCCCTCGTACTCTTCAAGTCGTGGGCACTCGACCGATATTCCCTCGCACTCTTCAAGTCGTGGGCACTTTTTCCGTTTTTCCCTCGTACTCTTCAAGTCGTGGGCACTCGACCGATATTCCCTCGCACTCTTCAAGTCGTGGGCACTTTTTCCGTTTTTCCCTCGTACTCTTCAAGTCGTGGGCACTCGACCGATATTCCCTCGCACTCTTCAAGTCGTGGGCACTTTTTCCGTTTTTCCCTCGCACTCTTCCAGTGGTGGGCACTCGACCGATATTCCCTCGCACTCTTCAAGTCGTGGGCACTTTTTCCGTTTTTCCCTCGTACTCTTCAAGTCGTGGGCACTCGACCGATATTCCCTCGCACTCTTCAAGTCGTGGGCACTTTTTCCGATTTTCCCTCTCACTCTTCAAGTGGTGGGCACTTTTTCCGATTTTCCCTCGCACTCTTCAAGTCGTGGGCCCTTTCCTCCGATTTTCCCTCGCACTTCACAGTGAGTGGGCACTTATACACTAGGCTATTATTATTTACCTTATATAAGTATTATAATTAAAAATGTATTAGATTGTAAGCGTTATGAATTAATAGTAAGAAGAAAATAAATTGAATTAATAATAAATCAAAACTCTTCTTATCAATTAAGTGGTTCGGATTTTGCTCCTCTACATTCGAGTTTCGTGCTTTCTCGATACGACCCCTGGTTATCCGGCGAGCTTACCTCAGCCTTAGTTAAAGAAGCATCACAACATGATGCATCCAAGTAGTTTGTTTCAACTTGCATTATTAAGAGAGTTTTTCATGATATGAACTACAGTCTGATGAACATTTTTTGATTCGGAGATGGGAACTCCACGCAATTCAATAAAGTTCGAATGACTCGAATATTCCATTTTTTCCAGCCTCTTGAGAAAACAAGAAATTTGTTTTCTTAAACTTAAACATTTGAGATGAAGAGGTAGATGTGTGCATCATTAATTAAAGATGAAGAAGTTGAGGATTTGTGAGGAAATAGGGCTTGAAACGCATCTAAAATCACTTTTTTTCATTCATTCGTTGTTCGTTGGTCGTGCTCTGCTCATGTGGATAGTGCTTTAGACTATCTGCTTACATGCACTAGTCATGATTGACTTGAACTCTTGTTAATCCTCCTGATAAAATGCCCATCATTGTTCCTTCTTTAGCAGGAAATATACTGATTTGGCCTAAATTGATCTCAAATATAAAATATTGTTTCATTAGTTTATTCCTTAGAAATCCAATTTCCTAGAAGGCAATGCCACAACAACGCAACGGTTTTGATCAAAAACACGAACACAAAAATCCTGTTTTTTTTTCTTAGAAAAATTGATCCCGAATCCAATGCCCTCAAAGACTATGCTCCTTCTTCCCTAAAGTCTAACACGCAAGAAATTCGGCATTTGTAAGTAAGCTTATCTTTTCAAAGGAAACTACTTACACCTGAATACATAAAAAAATACTTGCCCAAAGGCATAAGAAAACCTCAAGCCTTGCATAATCTCTCAAAGCGAGAAATAATCATCATAACGTCTAATTGTTTGTTATCTTAAGAAAATAAAAAGTGAAATTTTCATAATTAAACAGAGCTATCAAGTTTAATTAACAACTTTTACTTTTACTCAAAGTCAAAATTTAAGAAAAAAGATATGAGAGAAAAAGCACCAATTTCCTTGAAACTCGAGATGCCTGAGGGCTGAAGAACGTAATTGGAGCTAATTGGAGGTAAACGTTGCGCTGCGGTACGTTGGCCAATGAAAGACCATAACAGCGATAACGAAAATTCTGGTCTTGAAGCTAATTTCAATGTCTACAGATTCACATTTTTGTCCGTGCAGCCACCTTTTAGCAATTCACCACCAGAGTGGACTTTGTACGGCAAATACATTAAAGTTCAAATGCACGACTCTCAACTTCACTACCCAGACTCTCAGTCGCAACCCAAGACAAGTTGGGAAAGTTATTACTTTTATATCCTCTTGGATTTGCATTACACTAGTTCGCCGGACCGGTGAGTGGTGCAGTGGCTATGGCCAAGTGTACCATCAAAACCACTCCGAATGCGTCGAATCCATTCAAGAGAGTTCAGCCTTTGGAAGAAAGTGAAATCTGTTTCACTGAAACGACCAATATAGAGTGCAGCCTACACCGAACATGCATTGTGGCAACATTCGGGTTGGGCCTTGGACCAGTCAAAAAGTAACTTAAGCAGCAGCAACAAACTGCCATTGAATATCGTCTGACACACATGAAATTGTCGGATTTTAGTTGAGAGGAAAATGGAGCAGTTCACTTTAAGAGGCAGACCACCATTTGTTAAATCTTTAAGAATATTTACTCTATTCCATTTCGAGCTAGACTATATTTATTATTTGGGCAAATGCAGACAAATAGCTTGAGCTTATAAGTTTCAATTCCACTGGCAAAATGGGAATAAGAGCAAGGACATAACACGTGATCCTTTGTTTTTCATTGTTTTTCTATCAACAGAGTAATTTTCTTTTTCACATTTTATGATTTTTGTGTTAGTTTGTTTGCTGTTGTTGGGCCGTTGCTCCCTAAAGGCCAAGCACAAGCTTCGTACAACATTGATGTCATTTCTTGGATTGAGTCAATAAATATCCACAAATGAGAGTGAGTATGTTAAAAAAGATTTCTTTGGTCTAGTCAAAAAGATTTGTCTTAACTTATAATACATAATAAACATTTCCCCGTGTCAACATGTCTAGTCATGTAAACAGTACCATACTGCCTTGGGTAGACTGTACCCAGACATATCTTGTGAGAACGGTGTGTTGGAGCATCTTACTTCAAGGGTCACTGGAGAAACATACGTTTGCAATTAAATAATATTGTTATAATTTTATTCACAATGATAAAAACATACCCTTTTTATTATTTACACGGTTAAAAATTTTGTCATGGTTTTTAATACAGCACTTTTATTACAGCAATATACAATACAGTTAATATTATTTTTTAATATTTGAGAAATATTAAGCAAACTTTGTAATCAATTTGTTTTAAAATCTAATGATTTTGTATAAAAGTTCCGATATCTAATTCAAAAAATATTAAAATATATATATATATATATTTAAATCAATTGCTGTTCGTTGGTCTCGCTAAAACTCGAAGACTGCTGGACTGATTGGAGGAAATTGGGTTTGAGTTATTTGTGGGAAACCAGGGAAGGTTAAAATAAACTTTAAAGGGTAGGGGAGAGTGGGTATGTTTGGGACACTTTTCGAATACATTAAATTTGCCGAGATCTTATAGATCGTATCTGAGCAAAATTGATTTCTAAAGATAAAATAACATTTTGGCAACCTATTTTTAGTTAAAAAGAAGGCGAAACTCCGACAGAAGAAAAGCAAAAAATTAATTTCATGAACCAACTCACTTTGTCCCATTCCTCCTACGAGCAGGAGGATTGGGACAACTATGGGGTGGAATGGGACACTTTTCGAATACATTACATTTGCCGAGATCTTATAGATCGTATCTGAGCAAAATTAATTTCTAAAGATAAAATAACATTTTGGCAACCTATTTTCAGCTATAAAAAAGGCGAAAGTCTGACAGAAGAAAAGCAAAAAATCATTTCATGAACCAACTCACTTTGTCCCATTCCTCCTGCGAGGAGGAGGATTGGGTTTGTCCCATTCCTCCTGCGATCAATAGGATTGGGACAACTATAGGGTGGAATAGTGATGTCCCAATCATCCTGCGTGGCACTTTATATAAATAATTTATAATATCACTTCTCGTGTGGCAATAATTAAACAAAACAACGATGAATTCACTTAAAAAATGGTGTTGCTACCTAATTATTACACTCTTTTGCGCAGTAAGTTCACACATTAAAAAAAAAATTCACTCAAAGTTTACACAGATGTTTTACTTTTTATGCACAAATTACCTTTTTTTAATCTCCACTCCGTAATTTTTTTCCTAGACACAACTTGTTTTGTTGAGGGATGGGGACAGACTGAAGACAGAATCTGTCATACAAGGAAAGAGAAAAAAAAGGTAGGAATTGAGAAAATGCCTAAGTCCCATTCCTCCTGTGTCCCAAACATACCCACTCTCCCTTACCTGATTTTTGAAAAATTAAAAAAAAAAAAAAGTTAAGGGCAAAATTTATTTGAAAACCCACAGGAATAAAGGAAAAAAGAAGCGTGTTTGCTTTTATTAAGGTAATTTTCAATCAACAGTTCAGGTCGGACCAAGACCTCATCCAACACTCAGAGAAAAAAGCTGTGTAAAATCACCTTAAAGCCTTAGGTAATTTTTTTAGTATGAAATTTGTTAGACAAGCATAATTCTGCCCGAGAAATAAGCTAATTTATGTACGATTTAGGTAGTTAAATTTAGGTTAAACTGCCCTAAAATGCTAGGGTGTTTTGTTATCCTTTCAATTGGGTAAAGCTTCCTCAAAACTTAGGTAACTTTACCTAGGATATTGTATGATCTTTATTTCACCTAAGGCATAACATAAATTTGCCCTAAACATATCGTGTTTTTCCCTCGTTTTTTCCGAATATTACCTCTTGATTATATCGTAATTTTCCCTTCTTTTTTTTCAAATATTACCTCATTAGCATTTTCGTGATTTTCCCTCCTTTTTTCCAAGTATTACCTCAGTGTAAATTTACCTATGATCTTAGGTAAATTTGCCCTAAACATATCGTGATTTTCCCTCCTTTTTTTCAAATATTACCTCAGTGTAAATTTACCTATGATCTAAGGTAAATTTGCCCTAAACATATCGTGATTTTCCCTCTTTTTTTTTAATATTAACTCATTGTAAATTTACCTATGATCTTAGGTAAATTTGCTCTAAACATATCGTGATTTTCCCTCCTTTTTTTCAAATATTACCTCAGTGTAAATTTACCTATGATCTAAGGTAAATTTGCCCTAAACATATCGTGATTTTCCCTCCTTTTTTTTAATATTAACTCATTGTAAATTTACCTATGATCTTAGGTAAATTTGCTCTAAACATATCGTGATTTTCCCTCCTTTTTTTCAAATATTACCTCAGTGTAAATTTACCTATGATCTAAGGTAAATTTGCCCTAAACATATCGTGATTTTCCCTCCTGTTTTTTTAAATATTACCTCAGTGTAAATTTACCTATTATCTTAGGTAAATTTGCCCAAAACATATCGTGCTTTTCCCTCCTTTTTTTCCAAATATTACCTCAGTGTAAATTTATCTATTATCTTAGGTAAATTTGCCCTAAACATATCGTGCTTTTCCCTCCTTTTTTTTCAAATATTACCTCAGTGTAAATTTACCTATGATCTTAGGTAAATTTGCCCTAAACATATCGTGATTTTCCCTCCTTTTTTTCAAATATTACCTCAGTGTAAATTTACCTATGATCTTAGGTAAATTTGCCCTAGACATATTATCGTGATTTTCCCTCTTATTTTATAAAAATTACCTCCATTTAATATTAATCAGTGTAACTTTACCTATGAGCTTAGGTAAATCTGCCTTAAAAATATCGTGATTTTCCCTCTAATTCTTCTAAGTTAAATCAAAAATATTTATACAATTGTTAGAAAATCCCGTTACGCTTAAGGCAGAGCTACCTCCGGCGTCTTACTATGTGCTGTACTGAATCTAGTCCTGACAATTTGTATTCCATTTTGTCTTACTTTTGACTTCGAATATCAATCTTCTAAAAAGTCCAAACTTTTATGAATAACTCAAACAATACAGTCCAGACTTTCATCAAAAAGGAAATTGTTTTTTTTTTTTGGTCACGAATAAATATAGAACAAAATAAAAAATCAATAGAGTCAAGTTAGCGAAGCAACTTTCGTTAATCGAAAAGTAATTTTCTGATAATCTATCGTTAATTCGTTGCGACGGTTTCAAATTTCTTATTACATTTTTTTTTATGTTTGAATAATAGGCTATTCACACCAAACCCCAAAACGACGTTTTCGCAAATTTACTCGCTTTGGAGTAAAACATCTAAAGTTTTTCCAACGACTCGTTTTATTTAAAACGAAACATCAAAACATCAAAAATTTAATTGATGGAATGTTTTCAATATAAAAAACACGCTGACTGATAAAAGAATAGCAAATTCAAATCGTAATCAATAGGTAAAACGAAAGCTAATTAGTTCGGTGTGAATAGTTTTTTTTTTGTTTTTGAAAACTCTAGGTGTTTTGAGGTTGGTGTGAATAGACTATAAGAAATCTACTTATCTCTACATATATAATTCTCTGTCTTATTTATCTAGTAGCTTATCTTTTGTTTTTAATATTATTTTATTATTCATGAATACTTGCACATTAGGCGTTTTTCTTTTTTATATCTGCTCAGAGTCCGAAGTGTCAAACCGAGAATTGTGTTTCTTTTTTTGTTCTCAGTGTTCAGAGTTAAAAAGTTGTGTTACTTTTTTTGTTCAGATTCAAATTTCTGGAGGCTCAGAGCAAGCAAATCCGCTCAGACAAAAAAGTACTGAACGTTCTGAGCGAAGTGCTCAGATTCACTCAGAACAAACATTGCTCAGAGCGAGTTCAGGTTGATCAGAACAATCAAGGTTCAGATTTGTGAACTAAAAAAGAAAAACGCCTATTGTATTCCAACTTTCTCATTTGATTGTGAATTAGGTATGATTTTCATGAGAGTTCAGCAAAAAGTCATTGTTCAACATCAAGCGTTCACAACTCTGAACTCTGAATGTTCTGAACAACCTGAACTCGCTTTGAGCAATGTTTGCTTTGAGTTATGTCCGTTTTACATTCGTCTTTACTTGCAGAAAAGATGAGGAGCTCAGCCCTATACCCGACATCAAAGGATAGAAAGAGAGGCATGAACTTGTTATAATAAAGGCGAACATTTTCATCTTGATTATAGGCAGGTGTTGCATTTTTATGTTCCATCTCTATCTAACAAACACGTCTTTAGTATTTCATATCCCTTTTGCACCCATCTGCAAAAAAAAGACGAATGTAAATAGGGCATGAGTCTGACCTCTTTGTTCAAAAAGTTCAGTACTTTTTGTTTGAGCTCGTTTGCTTGCTCTGAGCGTTCAGACATTTGAATCTGAACAAAAAAAGTAACACAATTTTTTAGCTCTGAACACTCAGAACAAAAAAAGCCACACAATTTTCGGTTAGGCACTTCGAACTCTGAGCTGATGTAAAAAAGAAAAACGCCTTGAAATACTTAGAAAACTTATTTATTTCCAACTAACGAAATTAATAAGTACCTCCTTAATTCAATACAATAATCAGTTTTTATCCAATGACCTAAAGACAGCTCTGCCTAACACTACTTTTTCTGCAACGATACAAAACCTACCTTACCCTATCTCTACTGTGATTTCACCTTAACACTAAGGCAATGTTACCTCTAGTAAATATGCCTAAATGCCTATGCATTTATGTAATCTTTCCCCAGCTGCCTGTGCAAATGTACCGTATTCTTGAATTCATTTTCAAAGCCAAGTCACGTGAACGTCTACAAGTACATCATTTCTTTGTTTGAACGCGACGGCTAAAGTTGTGCGGTGATTTGTATTTTCATTAAATTGTGTATTTGTTTCAAATTGAATTCGTAATTAAATAAGCGGCTTTACTTCATATTTATGAAGAACAAACACGGTGTGACAAAAAAACCTAATTGAAAGTTAAAACAAGGAAGAAATTGTCCAATATTTGTACTAAGTAAGTATGTATTTCAATACAGTCAACTCCGTTTAACTGAACTCCGTTTAACTGAAAACTTCGGTTATCTGAAACAATAAATTTATGACCGAGCCATTTTGAACATTTTCCACTAAAACTCCTTCGCTTAACTGAACTCCGCTTAATTGCAAACTCCGTATAACTGAAACAAAATTGTTTGCCTTAAATTAACATTTCTCACACATTCAACTCCGCATAAGTGAAACAGTTGAACGAAGCCACAATTGTTGACAATTGTTTAAAAACGAACGCAACACATATCTTGTCATCCTCTCTTGGTGTGATGATTTGTATATGAAATACATATTGTAATATTCGGCTTGGTCCGACAATTCATATTCAAATCACTCACAAACTTATTTATTCAACACTTTCAATTATAACTTTGCAAACACAGAGTACTTTTCTTTATCGCAGTTCACAATTAATTAATTCGCCTCGCCACCAAACGGCTATTTATATCAAAAATGATGGGTTCTAGAAACTACTATTGGTTCCTATTGGTTCTTGGGGAAGCTGAAAGTTCGAGAAGCTCTCTATTTACAAATAAAAAATACTGGGATTTTCTGTAGGGGCTAACGTTCTTAATGCTTAACAAAAAGTTTCTCTTAGTCACTAGATATTGCCCCTCACAAGTGTTTACTACTACAATTAACGATATTAAGTAAAGAGAGTATGTACATTAAATAAACAAGAGATACAGAGTAAGTAAAGAGAGTAATGAAAAGTGTGTACATTAAATATAGAAAGAGATACAGAGTAAGTAAAGAGAGTAAGAAAAGTGTGTACATTAAATACAGAAAAGAGGTACAGAGCGTAAGAGATAATAACGTATACACATTAGTATTAGACATTACAATAGAAGGAGATACAGAGCGTATGAGATAAATAAAGTGTATACACATTACAATATATATACAAAGGTGTGATGTATGTGGTCTTTGTATGTCAAAATAATAATACGCGCAAGAAGTACACTAGCGTTATCTACGTAAGCTACTTTCAAATCTACGTAGCAATGGAAGAACATAATATCTGACTGTGCGTGTACCTGTACCTATTATAATTTACACTGCAATGATGCGATGTAATGTGTCAGTCGTTTGTTTGTTGAAAACTACTCTGATGAAATAGAGATCGTAGAGCCCTAGAAGCCCAATTAAGGAAGCGTATGATTCTCTTCACATTTTGAAAAAATACTTTGCTGAAAACTCAAAAGTTTCCAATACAATAGTTGATCTTGAACATAAAATTTCTTTTTATAATTTGCAAAACAGCAAACATACAACAATTGATTTGTTTTTTTCTTAAATAATTTTTAATTTTTTAACTTAACATGAGCTGCTGAACAAGTTGAACTGAACTTGATGATTTTTATTCTCAAATTGTGATTTTGGTTTTCCTTAACAATGAGACATATGACAATTTCAATTTTTGATTCTCAACTCTCAAGTAATATAACTTCCGATTTTCTCAACTTCCGAAAAAAGTAGAAGTTGAAAGATAAACTTGAGAGTTTTCTCTCAAATTCAAATTTTCATATGAATTAAAATAATTGTTTGAAACTGAAAATATTTCAGGAAAACTAGTATCATTTTCCACTAGCCAGTCTTCGTCTCACTTTTGGCAACTTCTTTTTTTCGGCCAAGACAATCTGTATATTGAGGAATAAGTCTGGCGAGGGGATTCTGAAGGCGTAGAAATAGTCGATCTTTTGTTAAGCCTTTTCGAGCAGATATAATTTCAATTATTGATCGTCGTCGGTTTGTGCTTTCGTGTGAAGTTGTTTTTCGATACCTTCTCGAAGAGAAGCAATGCCTTGGGGTATGCTTATTTCGACATCGATCGTTTATTTCTTTTCTGGCCCTTTGAGCTTATGCGGGACAAATTGCTGGTAATTTTTGGTTGAGAATGAATTTAGAGAAAATAGAATTCAGACCGAACCGTTTCAATTGAAAAAAGTGTGCAGACTGATAAGTTTTTGCACGTAGCTAAGGACGTTTGCAAAATGAAAATTTCCACCGGTACGTAAAAATTTTATTTGACATAAATTCAAATCTTAAGTTGAAACAAACTCCCAAATATTCCAGGAAAATTTTGAAAAAAATTAGAGAATCCAACTTTTGAATTCCAACTCTCGCTTTGAGGTTTACAGAAGTGAAGAAAAACGATTTTCAACTTCTCCCTTAACGCTCAAGTTTTTATCAACTCTAGAATGGGCTAACTTGAGGGTTTCCTACAAGTTGATCAATAGTGAAGAAAATGGCTCTAAGTTACTTACTATATCTTTTGTTTGTTTTTATTTATTTTTGTTTTTAAAACATGGCATTATTTAATTATGGCAAAACTCCGCTTATTTGAAACAAGTTTCAGTTATCCGAAGTTCGGTTAACTGAAAACTCCGCTTAACTGAAACAAATTGTCTGCAAAAATGGTGTTTCAGCTAAGCGGAGTCGACTGTATATTCTATTTAATACAAAATATGTTTATAGAAAAATAGACGAAAGTGTTTGATTTTCGTTCTAATAATTTATTTTATTTTGGCTACTTCGTGAGAAATAAGAATTTATGTATATTTGAATTGTTCCTGTAGGTTAAGTCGTCTGGAAGTTATGAAGCAAAGTATACTTATATATTTTTTTATGAAAAATTTATTTTGGAGCAAAATAGACGATTTTTTTTATACTTTGCTTCCTAACTTCTAGACGACATATCCTACAGGAACGATTAATATACACATAGATCCTGCTTTAAATCACCTAAATGAAAATGGTTCAAGATTTTTTTTCCAATAAATATTTTGGTTTTGGCCACTTCGAGAGAGTCGTCTATCACAATCAAAATGAATTCCAGTAAATAGACAACATCCATGATTTACACCGAACCAAATATCTTTAAATACTATCAGTAAGAGGATTTACATTAGAATCTAGTGATGGGTCAATTCGGTTTGTTTTTTTTTTCAACTCGAGTTAGCTAACTCGGGTTGAACGGTCCAACTCGGTTTACCTATTCGGTTCGCCAACTCGGCAATCCATTAAAAAAAAAAACGAGTTAACTTGTTTCTAATTTTGTGTCCGACCGAAGGTCGATTTTCTGCCGAAGCCAAAGCCGATGCCGAATGTTCGGCTAAATAAAAAGCTTCCGCCGAAGGTTGAATGAAGTGAAGAATTCTCATTTCGAATAAGAAAAAAATATTTTATCTTATTCAAAAATTGATTTTTTTCGTCGCCTACTACGATTTTCGATATCAACAAAGAGTGCCAGGCAATTTTCGACGCCTACTTTGATTTAACATTAATAAACAAAAGCTTCTGTGTCCAACAATTTCAAAAATTGAAAAATTGAATTCATTCGGCGCCTACTACTATTCTCGATATTAATACACAAATTTTTCGGCTTCGGCCAAAACTTCGGCCTATTTTATACCGAAGACGAAGGTTTGGCCGAATGTTGTTTTTTTGGCCGAATTCGACCGAAGCCGAAGCCGAAGGTTCGGTGGACACTACTAATTTTGTAAGGGTTTTTTAATTTTTCCATTTCTTATGAGTTTTCTTGACCGTTTTCGGGGCAATCCGGTAACATTAAGAACGAAATATCCCTCTAGCGACTTAGATTCGTACCTTATCTCTCTATATAGCCATTAACATTCAAATTTCATCAGCGGATGGCAGAGATTTTGACGGATTAAAAACCTAGTATTTTCGGTTTTTTTAAATGTTTTCTAGAGCGATTTTCGGGGCAATCCGGTAACATTTAGAACGAAATATCCCTCTAGCGACCTAGATTCGTACCTTATCTCTCTATAGAGCCATTAACATTCAAATTTCATCAGCGGATGGCAGAGATTTTGACGGATTAAAAACCTCATCTTTTCCGCTTTTTAAGTGTTTTCTACATCGATTTTCGGGGCAATCCGGTAACATTTAGAACGAAATATTCCTCTAGCGACCTAGATTCGTACCTTATCTCTCTATAGAGCCATTAACATTCAAATTTCATCAGCGGATGGCAGAGATTTTGACGGATTAAAAACCTCATTTTTTTCGCTTGTTAAGTGTTTTCTAGATCGATTTTCGGGGCAATCCGGTAACATTTAGAACGAAATTCAAAGTAATTTTGTGTTTTGATTTTTGTAGATCTGCGGGAAATGCTTTGCTCATCGCGAAAGCATCGTTACTCATTCCTCGATTCACACCGGAGTCAAACTTGTTGTATGCAAGTGCTGTTTCTCAAGATTCTCCTGCCATTCGAATCTTATCAAACACAGGCGAACACGACCCGACACATGTGGCCTGCCAATCTATAACGCCACCAAGGAAACCAAGCGAAATGGAAGTTCAAGGAGTAAGGACGAGAATTCACTAAAAATCTTTTCCATAATGAACGTCTATGTGTTTTTTTTTATTTCAGTTCCTCCTGGTTTAATGACTTCGGATATCAAAATTGTTCAAGCGACTAAAGTTATTAAGCCCAGCGAAGAGCAAAAAAAAAACGCCGAGATTACCAGTTCCAGTGAGGAGTGTCAGAAAAAGCCAAAAGCCCCCAAGCGACGAGCAAAGCGTAAGAAACAAGACACCGAGTTGGAAGATAACGACGACGACGACAACGATGACAAAGAAGAAATTATAATAATCGTTCGCGCAAGACGGAGAACGGAGTATGTGCATGGCTGTCCGATTTGCTCGAAGATCTATCTGATGACAAAGCGGCTGAAGACTCATTTGACCTTTCATGGTAAGAACTTGCACGTAGTAACATGCAAACCGCTTAATCAAAATATCATAAATTCTAGGCCCCGATGGAAGTCTCATCCACAAATGCCCCGGCTATTGCAATTTATATTTTTCAACGAAAGACGAAGCCACACAACACGCCAGAGACAAGCATAAGCAAAATTTCTACTGCGAAATCTGTGACAAATATTCGCAATCACCAGATTCTCTTAAAATCCATTGAAGAACCCATGTCGAACAGAAGCGGCAAATTAATTAATTTAATTTGTGACAAGTGCTCTAAATCCTTTGCCAGCCGAACATCACTCAACGATCATACAAGATCGAATTGTGGCAAGGATTTTCTCTATCGTTGTGATATTTGTGATAAGAGGTTCAGCACAGCTGGGATCTTGAAGACACACACGCTATTGCATAAGGGGGAGACGCCATATGCATGTGACAACTGCGTAAAGACATTTAAAATTAAGGCCCAGTATAAGACTCATATTACAATGAAGCACACTGATAATAATCTTTTTAAGTGTGAGGTAGGTTCGTTTCATTTGCGTCTCTAGCGTGTCTATAGTTTTGTGTTTTTAACTATCATTGCAGCTCTGTCTCAAAGCATATCTCGAAAACCTGACGTGCTAGAAGAATTCTGTGTCCGAATTCAGTTTCAGTATCAAAAAATCTACTAGAAATGATGTGTCTCATCCTTGTGGCAATCAAAAAATGAAATTTTGTTGACCAGTGTTATTAATATAAAAATATTATATTATTAAATATTATCCGTGGAGACTTTTTAAAATAACATTAAATTCCTTAAAAAAAATTTCTTTTTGTTAAACAATCACAGTGTTATCCTCAAAAATAAAAAAAAAAATCTTAAATTCATGATTAATTTTTTTATTTATAAAGTGTGAGTAAAGTTAAAAGTGTAATCCAGAAATTGGTGTACTACCTTAAATACAGAGGCATTTTTACCTCTAGCTAAGGTAAGAACTTGGTAAAAAAAAAAACTGACATAAATTTCCCTACCTAAAAGCAAATATTTGGCACTTAGGCAGTTTAAAAGGTAAAAATCACCCTATTGGAGTGGAGGGTAAAATTATCTAAGCAAACTGACATAAATTTCCCCTTAATTTAAGGCAAATGTTTGTTAAATTACCTTAAATACTCAGGCACTTTAACCTCTTGCAAAGGTAAAAACTTGGTAAAAACACCCTAGTCTAGGTTAAAATTACCTTAGCGAACTAACATAAATTACCTTAGTTAATCACCTTTCTAAGGTGAAAATCATCCTATTGGAGGGTAAAATTACCTAAGCAAACTGGCGTAAATTTCCCTAAATTTAAGGCAAATATTTGTTAAATTCTCTTAATTACTTAGGCATTTTAACCTCTTGCAAAGGTAAGAACCTGGTAAAAAACACCTTATACTAGGGTAAAATTACCTAAGCAAACTGACATAAATTACCCTAGTTAAAAGCAAATATTTTTTATTCTACCTTAGCTACTCAGGCAGCTTAACACCTTGCTAAGGTAAAATATACCCTAGCGTAGCGTAGATATACACTAAGGCAACTTACACTCTGATAAGGTAAATGGATTGGTTAAAATCATCTTAGTTTAGGGAAAAATTACCTTAGTCAATCAGACACAAAATAAGAAAGATTTAAGGCAAATCTACACATGAAAACTTTGTTTGCATTTACGTAAGCAAAATAAGTCAATTTACCTTAAAACTAAGTAGGCTCGAACGGGCGCTAGAGCATAGGTAAGTTAACATGCGATTTAGGTTAATTTTACACCGATTTTTCTCTGGGTGAACTAGCGTCTCCAGCGAGCTCGGTCCCTAGCTAGCTGTCTCCAGTTTCGTACGCCAAGTTGGTTCAGGTCCTCTACCACCACCTGTGTGCTCCACTTGAGTCGCGGTCTTCCTCTTCTGCGACGTCTTTCCGGGTTGGATTCAAAGACTCTACGAGCCGGAGCATTATTTTCCATTCGCTCTACATGACCAGTCGTTGGACCTTAACTTTTCTAGCTATATCAGTGTTGCTGAACAGCTGGTACAGTTCTTGATTGAATTTTCGTCCCCATTCTCCATTTATGCAGACAAGACCAAAAATCACTCGAAGAATTTTTCTCTCGAAGCAGCCCAAAGCGTTTTCATCGGATGTTGTCATGGTTGTCTCTGGACTGGGATGATGAGGGTTTTGTAGAGTGTCACTTTAGTTGCTCGGAAGAGGACTTTACTACTCAATTGCCTTCTAAGTCCAAAGAAGCAGCGGTTGGCAAGAGTGATTCTTCGTTTGATTTCAGTTCTGGTGTTGTTGTCTGAGTTGATAGTGGATCCTAAGTAGACGAAGTCCTTTACCTCGAAGTTAAATCTGTCTATGCTGACGTACGCTCCAAGACGTTGATATCGGTTGTCCTTTCTTTTTGACAGCATTAACTTGGTCTTGCCCTCGTTAACTGCTAGACGTATTTTCCTGGCCTCCGTTCAAGACTCACGAACTGACATCACGCTGTGTTCTTCTAATTATGTCAATGTCTTCTGCGTACCTAGTAGCTGGACGGACTTTTTCAAGATTGTACCTGTGATGTTGACGTTGGAATTTTGCACAATCTTTTCAAGAATGATGTTGAAGAAATCGCATGACAGCGCATCGCCTTTTCTAAATCGTTTTTTGACATCAAATGCGTCCGTTAGGTTTTTTTCAGACCATGATGGAACAGCATGAGTTAGACATTGCTCAATATAATTGGTCTCTATAGGCGTTGTCATACGCGGCTTTGAAATCGATGAAAAGGTGGAAGGTATCAATTTGAAGCTCCTGGGTCTTTCTTCTCCAAAATCTTCCGTAGTGAGAATGTTTGATCGATGGTGAACTTTCCATGTCTGAATCTGAAGCCACACTGATAAGGACCTATCAAGTTGTTGACGAAAGGCTTCAACCGTTCACACAGCACGGCAGACAAGATCTTGTAGGCGATGTGAAGGAGACTTATACCTCTTTCGTTGGTGTATTTCAGGGGATCTCTTTTCTTGAGGATCGGGCATACGATGTTGACGTTCCACTCTTCGGGCATGCTTTCCTCCGACCAAACGTTGCAGATGAGCTGGTGCATGCTCCTAACCAGATCATCTCCAGCTGCTTTTTACAGTTCGGCGGCTAGCCCGTCTGCTCCAACGGCTTTTTTCAACTTAAGCTTAGATATCGCTATCTTCACTTCGTCAATGTCGGGTGGATGGAATTGTTGGCCTGCTTCACCCAAATTGAATTTTGCTCGTCACCGATATTATACAGCTTGGAAAAGTGGTATATCCATATCCTCAGCACTGACTGTGGTTCCAGTACGATGTTCCCATGATGGTCTCTACAAGCTTTGGTTCGGGGTGTATAAGCCCTGGTGGTTTGTTTTACCCTTCTTGTACAACTTTTCAACCTATCGTTCCTGTTATGACATCCCACTATTTTCTCGATCGCGCGCTTCTCATGCTCTTTTTTTTTCTTTCTAAGAAGTTTGTTCTCCTCTCTCCTTTACTGCTCTACTGCTCTTAGAGCTCACGAGCTTCTCGTGTCCTTCTTTGCAGCGGACATCTTGCATGCTAGAGCAGTGTCGTGCGTCGATCGCAATATGATCAATCTGATTGGCGGTTGATTGATCAGAGGATTTCCATGGCTTCTTGTGGATATCGAGATGTGTTAATCGCGTACCTGCTACCATTACGTCTCGCCCCGCAACGAAGTCGATTTACCTTAATCCGTTATCGGAGGTAGTGTCCTGTAGGCTATGTCGTCCGATTATTCCACCAAAGATTTCTTCTCTACCCAGCTTAGCATTAAAATCTCCAAGGACAATTTTAATGTCATAGCTAGGGTATTGCTCATAGGTCTTGTCGAGGAGCTCCTAGAACCTGTCTTTGGTGTCTTCATCCTTTTCCTCAGTGGGGGAGTGAGCGCAGATGGGACTAATATTGGTGAATTTAGTCTTGATGCGGATTGTCGTGATGCGCTCATTCACTTCGTTGAAACTCAAGACCTTTCTCCTGAGCCGAGTGCCAACTATAAATCCACATCCAAATAGACGCTGATTTTGTTCCCGTCAGCAGTCGTCGTAGCAGATAGCATCGTT
This sequence comes from Sphaerophoria taeniata, assembly GCA_943590905.1. Lineage (NCBI taxonomy): Eukaryota > Metazoa > Arthropoda > Insecta > Diptera > Syrphidae > Sphaerophoria > Sphaerophoria taeniata. Next base: position 239,335,108 of record OX016540.1, read on the forward strand.
GTTCATTTTACGTAGGCCCGGACACTCTCATGGCATTTCTTGGATGGCGGTTATATCTGCTATATAGCAGTCAAGGGATTCCGCTGCACGGGTCTGTTAAGGAACCTTACATTCCAAGTGCAAAACCAAAATTCGTTGTCCTTAAATCGTATACGTGGGTCGTCATCATTAATTCCGTCCGTATCCGAGGCTTGTTTGTGCTTCGGAACAACAGTTTTCTTTATGTGGCTGGGCAGTCACCTCAACGCCCGACTGGAACTGTAGACGCCACCGGTGCGTTGATTCCGTCTTGGGAGTTTTTTTTTTTATTGAGTTAAAAATGATCTAAGTATTGATGTAGGAATGATAGTTAGATAGACATTGCAAATTGAAAAATTGTTTGTGTAGAAATTGACTAGCAAAAAATTAGTATCGACGAATTTCCATTTGCAAAATTGTGATTCGATGCCTCGTTGTCGTGAAATTGTTGTTTATGCTTCCGATGAATACCAAACAACTCCAACAGACAGACAGTTTTAATCGTGGAAACTGTTTTGAGAGGGATACCTATGATGCAGTTGCCCGTAGCTTAGTTGGTAAGTGCGTTGACTGCTAAGCCGAACGTCGTTATTTCGAGTCCTACTCAGGCCAAGTTTTTCTTTCATCTTTCACGGGCACTGCCTCTTGCGAAGACCTGACAAATCTTCCAAGAGTATCAATCTGTCATGAAAATGTGCTTCTCTGCCGTTCGGAATCGGCGTTAATATGTAGGTCCCCTCAATTCTTCACACGCACTCAGAGAATTGTTGATGAGAGTAAGCCACTTAGGCCTTGGCTCTTCAAGAGCTGTCGCGCCACTCTATTTATTTTTTTTACCTATGATGCTTAAATCCTTTTTTTATTTCTGGAAATAAACAAAATTTCAATAAGCGCAGCGAAATTTTGTTTACAAATCGAGAAGATGAAACTGCTAGGTCTTCGACATCTTCATCTTTACTTGTTTATCTTGGTTTTCCAATAAAACACAAGTTTAAGTTGAAAGCAATGAAAACATCAGGATCCAATGAACAATGCAATAAAAAATTTTAATGTTTAATAATAATTACTAAGTTTTTCCCACAAAGTACTACATACCTTACTCAGCGTGCCACTAAAATTTTCTCATCAAACTGAATTTATGTTGCCCAATTTGTTTGCATACGAAAGCGTTTACGACGCGACGCAAAGTGCAAAATTTTGTTGCTTGCGGTGCAACAAAGGCCTCAACCCCTTCCATATTAAGTTTTATTACCAAAGGAAGACCGTAAGTAAGAAAGTAAAAAATTTCATTCACACACATGCTGAAAGTAAAAGCATCTCCATCCATAAAAAAATCAAAAAAATTACAACCAAGTACAGCGACAGCAATAAACGATAACAATAAAAAAAGCAAAAAAGGGCACACAAGGAAAAAGAAAAAAAACTGAAAACAAGAAAATCCAACTCGTTAAAATCAAAAGTAACTGCAAACACGTTTCCAGAACTCTCACTTTTTAATTTAATCTGGACGCAATCGTGATTCTTTCTCTTTTCAGTTTTTTTTTGTTCTGTTGCCCCAAAAATCAAAGTGCTGCCGCCAAAAATAAAACAAAATAACGATCGTTCAGAGTTACGAGACCAGAAATCGGTTTCGGTGTTTATGGTGCCTCCCATAATTCTCGTCCCGTCAATCGAAGCAGCCAAAGGCGGAAGAGACTTCCGAACCATAAATGTAAGCCTTTGCTGGCAACAATTAAAAGAAACTCACGCATCGCGATGTTCCCATGAAAACAGGTGTTCTGACTTCTGAAGGCAAGAAGAGTTATGTCAACTCGTAGGCTTTTGCTGCCTTTCAATTGTGATTTGAAAACCGAAAACTGTTGTTAGGCTTAAAAGATTTTATCGAGGTTTTATTATTTGTGTGTTTGAGTGTCTATGTGTTAATTTATTTGCTTTAGGCTGCAACTCTAATTTCACTTTCGCGCGTTCTGTAGTCCCGCCTGAGGTTAAGGTGCTAGTTCGTTGACTCATAGCCGCGTTGTCGTCGTGATGTTGACTTTTGTCCGACAATGTCTTTGAAAAACATCACCAACAACAATTTATACCATTTTCTTCGGTTAAGGTGATGGCCACTATCTTCCACAGAGATAAATGTCTTAGATAAAAAATAAACAAAACGAGTTGAAAATATACAATTTTCTTTATGGAGCTCCGGGCTGGCTAGTTACTTGCTGTGTTGTGGCCTTCGGTGATGTCTTCGGGATGGTGGGTTGGGTCTGGCTAGGAAGGTGCTTGTGCGGCTAACGGAGAGTACGAAAACGACGATGAAAGAATTTGTCCAGTCACGTGGTAATGGTGTGGAACTAATGCAGTTCCGTTCCATGAGCATGAGCACTTATTCGAGGTTTTGGTTTGGCTATTTTTTACTTAAATCAAATCTCTGCAGGGGAAACACGGTCATGTCCGGTTGTGTGAACTATGTGGGATGTTGTAGAGAAATTGTTGTGTTGTTGACAATTTTTGTGGCTTCATGAGTTTATGTGAAACGAATTTTGTGTAAATCAATGTAGAGTGTAATGGATTTTCGCTTTGTCAACATTTGAGAAAAATGCGGACTTAGGAAATGATTTTTTCTCTGCTTTGGGATAATTGCTTTTTGCAAAGACATATAAATTATGTCCTATCTGATTTTGAAAAATGGATTAGCATCGCCAAGTTAGCAGTTTTGCATGCATCATAATTACTTTAAGGGTTCTCAGAAGGAGATAAACTGTTGTATCGCCACAGCCTCTGGAAGAGACGGAAACTTGGAAGGAGGTAGAAAAGCCGCTGCCTCAAAGTGAGGGGGATTCTCGGAAGCAGACAAAATATACTATCGCCCATGCTCAATGTGAGGAGGAATCTTGAAAGGAGGAAAAAGCAAATAAATATTCGGTCAAGATTAGGAACAATTATTAAACTGCATTGCCCTAAGCACCATAACTCGTTGCTAATCAAATTGAAGCCGTGGGAATTTCGAATTTAGTACTTCATTTCACTTCTACTTGACAACTTTTCCGTAAGAACTAACAGTGAATTATAAAAAGACAGAAATACTGAAATTCTTAAAATACGTGTAATTTATATTGCTGTCTTCGTTGACGTCACCTGCATATGAGTCGAGTTGATTTATAGTCCGGGCGGTAGGGCTGCTTGTTTTTTTATAGTCTGGGTGTACGGAATTGTAATTTTTTTCAAATTTTTTATTTTTAATGGCTGGTTGGTCGGGGTAGTAGGGTGTGAAATGTGACGCCTCGTTACAACGTTGTTCCAAGATTCACTTTCTAAGGAAAAAATGGTTTCCACGAGAATTCCCACCACGATATCATACACGGTATGGTTGCATTGCATGTAGTGTCTGTGGCTTTTAGTGGTTAGGTCCGTTGGCTGCTAAGCAGAACTTCGTGGGTTCGAGTCCTACTCGTGCCCATAGTTTTATTTCAACTTTCACGGGCACTTCCTCTTGCGGAGAACTGACAAAATTCATAGAGTATCAATCTGTCATGAAAAAGAGCTTCTCAACTTTGCCGTTCGGAATAGGCGTTCAGTTGTAGGTCCCTCAATTCTTCACACGCACCCAGAGAATTGCCTTAGTGGCTTACTCTCACTTAAGCCTTGGCTCTTCATGAGCTGTCGCGCCACTCTATTTATTTATTTTTATGATTGCATTGGCTTTTAATTTTTGAGCCCCTGAAGTGCAAATTTACTACCTTAACTCAGGATGAACATTCAGGCTGCTCTTGTAGGCTTATAATCCAAATCCATGTTCAGAACTGTCCACGGGCTATTGCGTAAAATGTTCAGATCTTGGACCTTCAAGTGACAAGTGCAGAAATAAAAGTAGGTTTGGTAGTTAATTTTTATACCAGTTTTTCATTTCATAAAAACAAGATTAGGCATTTTTCGAAAAAATTACTTCAAAGTCAAGGAAAATTGAACACAATTCAAAATTTATTTTCTGGCAACCCTAAGAGCATATCAGCTCAATTTGAACGTAGTATTAAAATTTAGTATTTCTACAAAATGAAATCCGAAATGATGTCATAATCAGTAGTGACGACACACAAATTGAACTTAACATGGGTCAGAATACACAAATGTTAGTCAAAAAGTGATGTCAAAGTTCAATATCAGACATTATCGTAGAACAATTTAGTTCTAAGGACATGAGAAAGAATCGCATCCCAAAAGTACGGCCCACGAATTACCGGACATCCTGTTTAAGCCGGCCAGAGCGCTCAAAACCCCATCCCAGCTATACTCATTGTCAAATGCTCATTCACCCTCTCAATTCGGTTCCGTTGGACGCAGCATTTTCTTTTCTGCTGATGCGATTGTTGTAGCACTCTAAAGCGAAGTATACATGATTGGAAGATCTTCCAATATTGGCCGAAATGTCAAATGTCTTCCAACAGCAACCAATGAGCTTTCAATTGCCAATTTTCTATTAAATGAAATTTTTTTATTTACGGTTGAACATTTTAATCCTAAAATTAATCAATTTATTGGAAGAAAATTGACTGTCAATTGTCGACAATTTTTTTTCATCTAATTAAAAATTGTCTGTTTAAACGATTGGAAGACTTACGAGAACAAAAAATTGGTAGACTCATTGGAAGACAATTTTCTTGACAAAGGATAGAAAATATGAAACGCAATTTGAAGGCAAGGATAGGTATACAAGAAGATTTGAAATCATACTTTTTTGAAAACGGTGATTAAGAGTGGCAAATAATGATAAAAATAATATTTAAATAAATTATGAAGATAAATAAAATCTTAAGTTCAGACCTAACATAATTTCTTTGGACTTGCACTTAACTCGGATGCAACATACTCTTCAAAAATTCAATTTGGTATTATCTGTGCATATTTTTTCCATCAAATCTACCGATATTTCTCTTATGTATGTCGATGTTTTTCCTCCAATGAAGATTAAGGTGTTCAAAATGCAAAACTTCCGGGTCGTTTTCTCCCTGTTGTCTTTGTCGGAAAATATGTTGTGTCTTGTCCACCCAATTCTTTAAGACCGATCTTACACGACTTAATAAATTAATTAAAAGCCAAAGCAACAATTTTAACATTTCTAAAGATGATGTTGATTCGGTTGACTGCAGAACTTAGCTTTTCTTTCTAAGAAAAACATAAGGCTTTAAAAACTTCCAAGAGATCAAGACATTCCCTGACCCATTTGGCCTAAAATTCGTTGACGGCCATCCCAATGACGTCCGAAACCAACGTTAAGCCAAACTGTGTTCTTAGGAAGCTTATACTCTTCACAACCTGCATCTAAAAACATCGCTAGGTCTCGATCTCCCGAAAAAGCTGTAAAATAACTTCATGCGTCCAATCCTTCTCAACTTCTTCCCTATTTTGAGCAACTCCTTACCCATTTCAACCATTCTCGTTGTTTAAAAAAATAAAAACTTTTTCAATTCTTCTGAACTGCAACTCAAAAATTGTCTGCCAATGCAAAATTGGACGATATCGTTGGCAAGCACTTCATCCAATAACCAATTTGTCGACAACCGTCCAATGGTTTGAAAATTAGAAAAATTGTGTGTTTAGACGAGTTCACATGCAGAGATATCATGATAAAAAGGGTTAATTCGAATTCCAGTGACAAAAACTGGGGACTCACAAAATCGGCCCCATTACAATAACTTCCTCGAGGAAGCTACAAAAAGTCCCGAACGCCTACTGAGACCAAGTGAGACAAGAGTTAAATAGCATCGGTCCACCCGCATAGGATGCAAGTAGTTGGAGAAGGTGCATATTTTTACAACTGTAACCGTCTAAAAGTATTCCTATGTATTTTAAGAAAACTACTACATATTTAATGAAAAAGAAATTTAATCTACAGGTGGTCAGAATAAAATGCACACTTTTTCAGACCTAGAAAATAACTGTAATTAAAATTACTGTCCTCGAAACGTCAACAAATGGCATCCAATTCACGCGTTCTTTTGGAGAAAACAGTTGGATTTGTAAATCTGCAAATCAGGGATATGATGATGTTGGAAATGGTAAAAAAAGTAATTAGGTACGCCGAATCAATAGAGGAATAAAAAAATTTGTGAAATTGAAGAATCAAAAGGATTAAATGCATCTGTTAACATTTTCCTTTATATTTTTAATGCATACATTTTCGATGTTGATTTCTTCAATTAATAAAAACAACTGCAACTGCTATTGAATCCATTTTAATTTCAAATAACAACTTAAAATCCGCTTTGCAAAAACTTCGTAGATATTTAAATTGTTTTGAATTTCATATTTTGAAATATGTCAACTGATTCCGAAAGTCGGAATGATTGATTTGTATGTGGCAATGCCTTTTTTGATTTTGTTCGGGCCTTATGATTTTAATTTTTTCGTATTCGTAGCGTAGCTTTATGTTCGGAACTTAGCTACGAGGAACTCTGTGATAGGGGTGACTTTTTCAATTCTTCTGATCTACAACTGAAAAATTGTCTGCCAATGGAGAAAATTTGTATCGTAAAATTGACCAATATTGGAAGATCTTCCAATCGTGTATACTTAGCTTAAGTTAAATGCTGATGTCAATTTTCTTTTTTTTCATTAGAAAAGAAATTTTCGGACACAAACTCGTAGTGCATAAGTGCATTATTAACAACAACAAAATCCTAACCCATATCCCACCTACCCATTAACAAACCATTAACAACCACATAATTCCACACCTCATCCACTATTGTCAGATTAACATCGGACCTTTGTCAATATCAAGTCAATAAATTAGACGACAACGCAATTTATTTTGTTTGTTTCATTTTAAAATACTATTTTCTCTTTACACCGTTATAATAATCCGTCCGCATATCTCTTCCCAACTTACTATTCATCACCGTCCTTTAAAGACATTATAGAAAATTTCTCTGTCTATAGCGCACACAATACAGATTTAATAAACATCCAAAGAGTTTATCTATTTCTAATGCGTCTTCGCACTTTGCTCAAAATTTATGACAATATCAGCCTCAACACAAATTCAATGAAAGTTTTTTTTTCTTCTCGGTTCGTTTTTTGATATTTTCTGCACGCATACACGGAAATACCATAAATGTCAAAATAACAAAAATTTCTCCATCGGATCTCGAGAGCTCCAAACGGGAAACTTAGTCATCAATGAACACTAAATGCGATCATTTCTATGACATTTGCGAAATACTATTTGCATATTTTTTTGTGTTACCACAAATCGGTAGACAAACCACACACCTTCTTCCCGAATGGAATCGACCTGACCGCAATCGAGACGGACCGGACAGTATTAATCGATTTTTCATTTCGGTGACCGCAAAGTTCGCCAATTAGCATACCGAAGCGCATAGATTACCCATCGAACTCGTGCGAAGCCGACGCTGCTGATTGGTAGGAAATGGATGGCTTTAAAGAGATGCAAATGACTCAATCTCATTGGAATGCAAAACAAATTCCTCAAAGAGCCAAAGCAAGCAAACGGCACATTCGACATTCCATTGACATCTCGCACTCTAGCGGTGTTTGTCGTTTGTCGTGCTCGTTCTCTGATGAAGATGAAATATAAGTTTGAGTTCGATGTCAACCGAAAAAACCACAATTGGAACGGAAAACAAACACGTTCCGTAAAAAATACCAAAAACAGTCGCACCGAAATTTGTGTAGATAAATCTTCAGTCGAATAATGACCCAGTGATGAACGACAGAATTTCCCTTTCTCTTTTATTTCTTCGTTTTGTTTGTCTTGCTTTCAAGTCCAAAGAAAGTTTTATTTTGGCAGCTCAGAGTCAGAGCTCAGACATTCGAATTCGGTTCGGATATCGGATTCTGTTTACCGTTCCCTTTCCCTTTTCCGCTGTCTAGTAAAGGTTGCAGCTGCTGCTGCTCAGTTATCTGGGCGTCTGATTTACCGTTCATCTTCGAAGAACATCGTTACTTTTTTTCAACGTTACGTAAGCTCGAAATTCTCTTGAGGTAATCTCGAATTAGGTCTCGAGTCATCGCATATTGATTGAAGATGGAAAAAACGACTGGGTACGATGGATGGACCGGGCTTTAAAGTTTGTAACTCGAATTGAGGGAGGTCAACAAATGTGATGGTCGTCATCACGGAGGCACAAGGCAGAAGATGGTAATATTGTTTTTGTTTGTTTTTACGGGAGAAATCGTAATCGAAGTCGATTGTCGATTCGGATACGGATGATAGGGTTACATAAGTTTTGCGTGACGCGTGAGAAACATTCTCTTCCAAAGAAATGAAATTGAACGACATTAAATTGAAAGTTGGTAACGACTAGCGATTGAGTAACGAACGTCTGGTGATGGGATTGACCATGCACAAGTGATGAACGTTAAAAGTGAGATGGGAAGGAGAACTCATTTGCGAAACAAAAAAGGTGAAATGGCAATGGTGATGGTGACACTTTTTCTCATCAACTTGATTGCCACCAGCATCGTCAGACAGTCGAAATGAAAATAAAAGTTATTTAAGCTGGTCATAAATAGTTCAGAAGTAAGTTTTCAAGTTCAAACGAAAGAAGCTGAATGAATAAAGTTTATGCAAAGTTGGGTAGGTAGTAAAAATGTTAAAAAACTCCAAATTATGGAAATATATTTTGAAGGTCGAGTTGGAAGTTATGGTGACTTCTTCTTCTTAAGTCGAATGAACGTAATAGTTGGAAGAATATTTTATATGCTAACAAAGTTGTGTTTAATTTATTTGGCTAGCAACTTTCAGGTAGACGTACGTAACGTCGTAACGTTAATTTGCGGTTGATGGTGAGAAAAAATTAGGTTACACCTAGGAACATACACTAGTCAAAACAATTAAAGGAACACTTGAAAAAACTCAAAAATGGAGTGGATTTTTATAAGGCTGTATCTCAGTAGAAAAAAGTCGGATTGAAATGAAATAAAAAGTTTCTCAAAGGTTATCATTTTTTCTTTTCAAATTATTTTGAGTTGAAAAAGTACCGATAGTCGTTTTTGCTGGAGCGAAAAAAGTGTTCACTCAATTTCAAAATCGAAAAAAAAATAAATTTTGAGGTTCCATAAAATGAACGGAAATTTTTTTTCAATCCAATCAATCTAAGATCCAATTTTAGAATTTTGTTGGCTATAATTCACTGTTTGGTTCAGATCGCTACGATTTTTTTTCTAATCAAAAAACGGGTTTACATGCAAAAACACAATTTTGACTTTGGACCCTAATAACTCTGCTAAATATTGACTTACAAAAAAACAGACAGATTTGAAAAATTCATTAAATTTTCTACACAAAAATGTTTCGAAAAAATAAAAATATTGTTTTTTTCAATCTTTTCTATCACTTTAAAAAAGATCCAAAATACGCATTTTTCAACTTTTTCATAAAAACTACCGTTATTTTGTGCTTTTCAGTGATATAACTAATCTAAGGCTTAGTTATTAAAGCTCATAAAATTTCCTTGATTTTGGTGAAAATTTCACATCAATACGATTAAAGGTTTCTCTGTTTCGATCAATCAAACTTACAAAACACATTTTTTTCAATTTTAAGGAAAGTTTTTTTTTGTCTTATTTTTCTGTTCATTTGAATTTGTTTATTTTTTTAATTTTTTTTTATTTTTTTCATTATCATTATGACTTTGTGAAATTCGGACGAATTTCCTTGATTTTGATGAAAAAAAAAATGTCTTTTAGAAACGAAGTCATTCCGAAATTCAGTTTTTAAGACTGAAAAAGATTTTTAAAAATCGCGTGCACAAAAATATTGAGAAACTTAGTCATTCGGAAACCCATTTTTAAGAATCTGAACCCTATATGGTGGTTCATTAGTCCAGAAATCAAATTCGGGGTTTCTGACCTTTGCTATTATTTTTAAACATTATCTAAAACGGTATATAACAATTGAAATATACCGCATGCTGTAAGTTTATGTGACATAAAGAAAACTTTTTCCTATGCAAACGTTCTTCTGAAGTTTGGTGTTCGTTGAGAGTAGGGCATTCTACAAGCACACTGTTCTTGAACTCAGTTTCATCTTGTTGCATCTTTTTGTCCCTTTAAATAACTGAGTTCCATCAGAAAGACATTTTTTTAGTGACTCTATTAACTCTATATTCCCTCTCAAATGATTAAAAAAATTGTATTATTAAGGATTTGGAGCTTGAACGAAAAATTGCAAGCGAGCGAAGAGAGCGGAAAAAGTTTTGCCCAAAAGAGAATCAATTTGAGGTGTGAAAATAAAAAAATTCGCGCGATTCACACCCCAAATTGATTCTCTTATGGGCAAAATTTTTTCCGCTCGCTTCCAATCAAACCAAATTAATTTTGAGTGTTACAGATAGTCATCATCTACCAAGGTGAAAAAAGATGCTCAAAATGAATCATTGTAGTGCAGCACCTGCTATCCAGACACTAGCATGCTTTTCCAAATTAAAGGAAACAGCAACAGCTTTGAAAATGAATTGCTCTATCCATTTTGTCGACAAATAGGTAGTTAATAAAAAATTGTACGTGTCAGCTCCGACGCGCGACTGGAGTTCACTCAATAAGAATGATTATCTTAAGGTCGTGTGCGAGTTCAATTAAAATTAAATAAAATTGTGTTAAAATTAGACCAGCTGTGGAGCAGGATAAAATATGACAATAGTGGTTAAAAATTCATCAACGGGGCCTAAAAATATGTATATATTTATCGCAAAGGATTGAATTCATATACTCATACATCTATTCATAATAATTTGATAAAATATATTACCTACCTAAATACTAATGGTAGGCAATATGAATGTCAACAACTTTGTTTAAAACGTTCTTTCGTATTTTTGAGTGAATCAATGTAGTTACTTCTACAAACATTTTTGTAAAGAATAAAAAATACTACAAAACTGTACCATTACATTTTCAGAACAGTGACATTTCTTATCAACTTTTCATTATTTAATGATCAAAATTCAATTGGGCCCAAATTTATCATGCAATAAGCATATAAAATGGAATTGAATGTAATTGAATTGTACATTTTACTAAAGCCTGAAGCCTTGTGCTTCTTAAGAGATCTTAATCATGAAAATCCGATTATTAGAACGCACGCTAGGATGCTTTTAATCGAAAAACATCGATCGAATTTTGGCCATAGCGGGATTCTCCCACAGGTGATGATGTGTCATTTTGTACGAACCAAGTAGGTCGTTTGTGTGCAGTTATATTTATTTTAAAATTGAGATTGTGAGGCTTGTACGAAACGTATCCTTACAAATGAGGTATCAAAATCACCGTTATTTCATGTAGATTAGACATATGGAAATTTCAACAACCAGTCTATAGGATTTAAACCTATATACCAATTTATGTGAAAATGTCTTAATTGGCCATATTAATGAGTTACCGTTATAATTAAAGTATAATAAATTGAAGAGCATGAAATTCTGTATCACGTGTGAAAATTTCACCATTCTACGTTGAAATCTGTGTTCAATAAAATAGATTCGAAATGGCACTAAAACTTTTACCCCCTATTTTCACCCCCTCCCCCTCGGTTCCTTTTTTTACACTTTGAATGTCTTACTTATTTATGTTCAGTCAAAAATAAGTACAAATTAGTTATAAACTTCTAACCTAATCGACTTCCATACAAACTTTGACCTAATATTTCAACCTTTTGTGATCTTTTCAACCCCTTTTAAAAAATACCGTATGCCCTTCCGCAGGTTCTAGTCTATCTTTCTACCAAATTTCATCTAAATCGATCCAGTAGGTTAAAAGTTATTAAGAGTTAAAAAAAGCGTTGGCAGTCAATTTTTATAACGCTTTTTCCAATGTTTGATTTTCCTATCCATAATTTTTTCATACCGGGGTCTATATATGAATCGATTCTAAAGGAGTAAACTCGAAAAATGATCTTATTTATTTATAGGACATTTTGGGGTTGTTGTTATGACCCACCATAGTGGTTCATTAGCCCCGAAACCCATTTTCGGGACTTCTGACTTCTGGACCAGTTTCCCTGCACCATGTTTAAATATGTGAACTTAATTCCCATTAGAAAGTGAACTAAATTCTCACCGTACATGGGAACTAACTACACTTTACAAAAGTGGAGTAAGTTCTCACTTGGTGGGAAGTAAATCCCTCAGTGGAGTTAGTTCCCGTGGAGTTATTTCCCCGCACCGTTAGCTAATCGACATTGCCAAGTCGGCTGATGTGCATGACGCTAAACAACATGCAGATCAGTGTACAAATGGGTAGCATCTAGCAGCTCATATGAGTTGTTCCAAGCATGAGCAGGATGTTGGCAAGTAAATGCGCTGTCATGTGACTTTTTCAAATGGCAAGTGTGAGCACAAATCTACCCAGTTCCTATGCTATGCGGACGACATAGACATCATCAGTCGCTCCCAAAGAGCTGTCATTTAGACCTTCACAGCTCGAGCGACTGAACAACAGCCGAAGCTCATTGGTCTTGAAGTGAATGACGACAAAACAAAGTACAAGTTGTCAATAAGCAAAAGAACTTCTGTCCGTGTAAACCGCCTAGTACAAAACATCATAGTTGGTAGCAGTAATTTCCAGGTAGTGAAAGAGTTCACCTACCTTGAAACAAACCTCAATCCCAATAATGACACCTTAGTGGAGATCCAACGAAGAATTATCCTATCGAACCGCTGCTTATTCGCTCTAGGCCAAACATCTTGGTTCAAAACGTGGTATTCGATAGATAAAGTCAAGACTTCGATTTTAACCGTCAACCGATGCCGAGTGCCGAGATGCGAGGATATGTGAAGGAGAAGGAGAGGAGAAGGATTTTTGGTCATCTATGTGACAATGACGAAGAGAGAAGAAGTTTCAACCGTGAACTGTACGAGTGGTTACAAGATATGGATGTAGTTCAGAAAGCCAAGAAAAGACGACAACATTAGCTCCAGCCAAGAAAGTTGTCTCTTCTCAACCCCCAGGTTCGAGTAAATGTAGGTTCCAGTTAGATCGGAACCGTTCTCGACGGAAAACTGCTATGTCTCAGGCTGAGATCTTACATGGATTGGGAACCGGTTAGGTAAGTATAATTTAGTAAAGTTGGCTTGCAAAAGTGTAGCAGCTTTCGCTATCCTTCATGAACCGAAACCAGAAGAAGTCTTTAATGACCACGCACCGTTGACCGCATTATAGCTCTTAGGCCCAAACTTTAAGCGGAGAATCTGAATTTTTTTTTGCAGAATAGGTATGTGAAATATAAACCTGTTGAGATCCATGCCGTATTGATTTTGTGCGTTGAGTCTCATATTACAGTCCATAGTATAGTAGCCATATTATATTTTATGCTCAATATCTGACGAGGACGTGAACGATGAGTGTTTTTAAATCTCACCAGTCTCGCAAACGTTTCTTTATTTCTTCCGAAATTTCATTTTACAAAACGTACTGTTTGGGCTAAATTGGATAGTTACTTCCATGGAGTTAGTTAAAGGCATACAACCCGTCCGACAAGCTAATACGAGCGATGCTTGAATGACTAAGCTGAGAGGACTTAAATACCCTACCATCAATAAATAGCCGGTCTGGCCTTAGGGTTTCTGTGACTTAGGGTTATAAGATTGGTAAATGAGGTGGTGTAGTGTGGCTAAGTGGTTAGGTGCGTTGGCTGCTAAGCACAACGCCGTGGGTTCGAGTTCTAATCGTGCCCATAGTTTTAATTTCATCTTTCATGGGCACTGCCTCTAGCGAAGAACTGACAAAACTTCCAAGAGTATCAATCTGTCATGAAAAGTGCTTCTCAACTTTGCCGTTCGGAATTGGCGTTAAATTGTTGGTCCCCTCAATTCTTCACACGCACCCAGAGATTTGTTGATGAGAGTAAGCCACTTAGGCCTTGGCTCTTAAAGAGCTATCACGCCACCCTATTTTTTTTTTAGATTAGGTGGCGGGTGGAAATAGTCGGCAGTGTTAAATTATAATTTTTTTTTATTTTGTAACGTATACGCCGCAGTGCACCGGATGGGATTTGACAGAGTTCTATATAGAAAAGAGTTAGTTAGTTGTTCATACCCGCTCTCGATAAGTTGGTTACAACTAAATCATTGCATACCAAGTTGATTTTATTCGTTTAATTGCGAATGTCGATTTACATATACATTTTTCAGATCCTCTATGACAGGACTTTTAGAGTCACCAGCTTTAAGCGTATTCGGTTAACAAAACGAGAGAATTCCCCGACCGTCACAAGCTAGCGCGCGTTACCAATTTACCACAACCAATGAATTCGTTCTAAAAATCGACATCTTTTTTAACGAATTCGTATATGGTCTTTCGTTGTGCCCAACTCTGAATAATTTAAAGTACATACGTAAAAAAATTATAAATTTGTAGATACTTAGGTACAAAATGTTGTTTAAAATGTTTGGTTATTTCTGAACTCAAGGTCTCTTGGTCTGGGTCCTTTTAGGTGGGGCTCGTGGCATTTTGCAATCACTGCCTGCCTTTAGTTCCGCCTTTGAAATCATCTTGCAATTTTCATCGCTTTCAAGCAAAACCAAACATTGACAAAAACGTTTATTTACACCACTGATTTGGATGTGGATAACGAAAACTCTGCATTTTAATCTGTCTGGATCTGGTGGAATTATCATTCAATAAAGTGACTGATTAGAATTTCTAGAACTCACACATCTTACATGAAAACAAAAGACTTGTGGTTTCTCAATTAGAACATAAATCATATAACCCTGATTTTTAGAGGAAAGTAAAATTTCATCAAAGCTTCCAATTTGATTTTCTATCATTCTTTTTAATGAGTCGGAACTTGTTGTATAATTGGAAAGCCTCCAAATCCCATAGCCCACATTCTGTGTGATTCATTGCTTCGTTTGTTTTATGGTTTAAAGAAGTGTATTCTCGTGTAGTTGATGTAGTGTACTCCATCTCCAACCATTGTTTAGTTTGATGGGTCACACGCTAATGGTATCACATATTATTAAGAAACCGAACTCCCAATCCAAACGAACATACTCGAATGTGTACTTAAAAATGTTCACCATTGGATCGGGTGAAAGTTTGACCGTGGGATTTGAGATCGCACACCTAACAAACAATGGCAATTGAATGCCAATCACGGGAGCTTGCATTTCACACATTAGAGGTATAGCGCCGAGTCGATACACATTCGCCTATTCCACTGATTACAATCCACCTCGCAGTCGGTCGGATGGTCGAGAGAATCTACTCTCGAATTACAGTAGCCTCGTCGACAACGAAGGCATACATAGCGTCAGCCACACTGACTTCAAATGAACATTCTTTGATTATAAATTACGAGTAAGTAGGTTTTCTATTTTCAATTCAAAAATTAATGTTTTGATGCTGATGCACCTGCGATGGGGTCACCGCCTCTGCCAGAGAGCTAGTTTCAACGCTATCGCTTCGCCAGCAAGTCAGTTTTTATATGGATATGGCGATAGAGTTTTTGATATGCACCACTGAGATGAAACTATTGACACGCACAACTTTCCAAGTGAATGTCGATGTCGAGAGGGAAAAATTGAAAGAAGACAAATTGTAAATTGGCTTATAGCAGTGCTTCAATGCTTGTTGGCATTTGGTGTGGAGTAAACTGTTGATATTGGTCATAGGCAAATAATCTCGTGAATGAATAACTTCAAAAATAAATTGTAGTCATGATGATAAGCTGCACGATCAATGAAAGAGAGCTCTGAGACATCGAGTGGAGACCAAGATTTTTTTGCATCACTTTAACATGATCCTTGCCGGATGTATGCATTCGTAGGCAAGAAGTTGACTAGTATTGATCGAAAAATATTTTTGTTTGTTGGTTTCTTAAAAACAACTAACGAAGAGATCTTACAGAAAAAGTGTTATCGAATTTGAAGTAAATGACGCGCACTGTCTTATCAAGAATTGCATGTCAAAGTAGTTTCCGGGTTAGTTCTTCTTCGGTCATCAATTCATCATCATCATCATTACCACCGTCATTTCTACTTTTATCTGCGCCATAATCAGGAACGGGATCTGGTCTAGACCCGCTTTGTAGCCCTAAGCTACGAGCTTCCTGCTCAACGCCACCCTTCCAGCGCAAATTTGGCCTGCTGCCATTAGCTTCTACTCTCAGGCCTGATGTGGTCTAACCGATCGAGAGTCATCATTTGTAAATTGGAACTCGAATCTGCAAATGGAAGCGGCAGCAGTAGTTACATAGTAGGTCGGTTAAGAGAACCGTAAGTTTCTCAAAGCGCTCGAACGATTTTTTCGCAGGAAATTGAATTTCACAATACGGCTGAACAATTTGGAGACTGGTTGTGGCGTGAGGCTTGGAATAGTACCTTATCAAATAATAAATGTAGTTCCCGTGGCTTAGTGCGTTGACTAATACGCTAAAGGCGTGAACTCAAATCCTACTCCTGGCTTTCAAAGTTTTTGTATCGTCTTTCACGGATACTGCCTCTTGCGAAGAACTGACAAAACTTCCAAAGAGTATCAATCTGTCAAGAAAAAGTGTTTCCAAACTTTGCCGTTCGGAATCGGCTCAGAGAATTGTTGATGAGTTTAAGTCACTTAGGCCTTGGCTCTTCAAGAGCTGTCGCGCCACTATATTTATTAATGATGTCAAGGAACTCCACATATTCAATATTCATCAGCCACCCTGTACGAATTTTAGTCGTCTGGTTTTTATATTCGCAATTTTTAAGGCCGAAATCTTCATGTCAATTACGCAAAGTTGTCGAATACTTTATGACAAACCAAGGTGCTTCAAACGACAACTAATCGACTCGTGACTATATTCGTGAACATTCTCAGCTTCAGCTCACCCCTACATGCCATGGACCATGGTCTTACAGGTCGGTCCACTATTTTAAACTGGGACTCAAATTTGCAACCATAGGTTTCCTAAGTCGCACATACAACATTTCTCAAACAGCACTGAGATTGTTGTTCAGAGGAAACTCTGTTGAGGTGCGAGTCTTTGCATAAATGCATGTTTACTCTTGTCAAACAACAGGTACTCGACAGAAATGTCGAAATCATTTGAAATATATCAAGTGTTATCTGTCAAAAAAGACTTGAAAATTACGATGAACCATAATAATGGAACGAAGAATTATTTCTTCCTCGTCAAATCTTCGTTGTCCTTGATTCTCATGGGATTGGCTCAAGTAGCACACTTGTACATAAATTGGTGTAAATTCAAAAATTTTGGTGTATTTTAGAAAAAAATTATAATTTTGGTGTATTTATCAAAAATACCGGTATAAAAATCACACCATTGGATTTTTTGTGCAAAATTTCAACATTTCTTTTGAAATTTAGTGTAAAAAATAAACCTGCTCTCAGTTGTTTTTATAATGTACCATTAATGGTACATAAAATTAATCGATTCAGCATAGCATATTTTTTACACTATGTGTGGTAGATAAAATTCACCATTTGTTGCGAGGCAAGAGGAGGGGAGCCTTGGGAAAAATCTGACAAGTCAGATTTGGGAGAGGAAGGAAACTAGGAATGGGATACTAGGGTCGGAAAAGGAAAGAATGCTAAGTTCCGGGGACGCGGCCTGCTTGCGATGCACGGCGTCAGCTCGTCGGACGGGGGGGATCTTGCCCCCGAAAAACTTAACCTCACCTGCAAACAAATACACAGATCAGGCCTAAACACAAAGGGGAGAAAAAGGACTAGAAACTGACGGACAGACTATCTTCACGTCAGAGGCACTGCTGGTGTTAGTGCAGTGAGGCCATTACCCACCCTACCATAGGAATCTTCGGCCATTTTTAGATTCCCCCAAGATGGTAGATGGTCGGCTTCAACTTACCACATCCTCACCTGTCAAAAACTTCGGCCACGTTGGGCGCCAATTTGTTGCGAGGCAAGAGGAGGGGAGCCTTGGGAAAAATCTGACAAGTCAGATTTTGGAGAGGAAGGAAGCTAGGATTGGGAAACTGGGGTCGGAAAAGGAAAGAATGCTAAGTTCCGGGGACGCGGCCTGCTTGCGATGCACGGCGTCAGCTCGTCGGACGGGTGGGATCTTGCCCCCGAAAACTTAACCTCACCTGCAAACAAATACACAGATCAGGCCTAAATACATAGGAAAAAAAAGGACTAGTAACTGACGGACGGACTATCTTCACGTCAAAGGCACTGCTGGTGTTAGTGCAGTGAGGCCATTACCCACCCTACCATAGGAATCTTCGGCCATTTTTAGATTCCCCCAAGATGGCAGATGGTCGGCTTCAGCTCACCACATCCTCACCTGTCAAAAACTTCGGCCACTTTGGGCACCCCTTGGAAAAAAGCTTCCTATTCCATGTTGCTTTGACGAAGCAACAACAAAAAACAAGAAATTACTATGATTTACCAATTTAATTAACAAAGAGAAATGTTCACATAATTGGTTGTCTATTAACTTAATTGATTGAAAAAAAGATCAGTTTTCCCAAGAAGGATGGAATTAAAAAAAAATCTAATTTATTTTTGCCTGGGGCACCCTGTTTGGTGCTTTTAACCAGTAAAAAAAACTTCCTAAAAAAATCTAGCCGCGTTTCAAAAGCAATCCTACCTCACAGAGCTCTATGACGGTGGTGAGAAGGGCAAAACATGATAATTAGACACGACAAAGAAATTGGGAAAAATAGACCTTACAAAAACTGATAAACTGACTAACAAAAATAAATAATGAATAACAAAAAAAATAATGAATGACAAAAAAAAACAAAGTAAATAAATAATAATGAATAAATAATATGAATAAATAAATAAAAAATAACTTAATATAACTTAACACTAAAAGACAAACACGAACACAAATAATGGTAGGTTTTTGTTTATTTCGCGGAAACAATTCTAAAGTGAACCTGTTCGATGACAGCTTAGGCATCAATTTGGGTAGACTTGAACGCACCCACCCGAGTGTTGTTTTGAGTGCGGGTCTTCTCTGGTGTGACTTGTGTGTCTCTTTCGGCAATGTTCGCTGGGGGGTAGGTTTTTTTTGCATTTGAGTTTTGGTTAACCTCAAATTTTCATCAATTTGCTACCACACAAAAAATTCTTGGCGGCCCAATTATGGGTCCGCCAGTAGCCGTCGTAGAGAATTTCTTTCCTTTAAACAAAAAAACGAATAACTTATTAAGCCTACTACCAGAACCTATGGTTTTGCCACTCACCACTTTTTGTTGTTGTAGTGTTGTTGTTCACGGTTCACTGTTTTATGTTTTCTTTTTTTCCTTTTATTTATGTAATATTTTTCACAGTTTATATGGTTTTCGTGTTCTTTTGTTCACTGTTTGGTTTGTTTAACTTTTTTTCGTTTTCTTTTTTTGTTTTTACATTTAGTTTTAATATTAGTTTTAGAATTGTCTTTTTAAGAGACCACTGACCGCACCAATATTGCCGACTTAACCTTTTTCTTTCTTCCCCATGCCGACATCTGTCAGATCAGACATTCATCCTCGTCCCCGATCACCGAAAGTGATCTCTGGTCCTAAGGGCCCTACCCCACCTTGGTTCTGAACAGACCAGTTCAGTTCTTTACAAACTTTTTTTTGTAAGAAAAACGTTGATGGGATCCCAAACAGTTTATAAAAAAGCGAATAGCAACTAACAGAGGATCATAACAAGATAATTTTTACAAATATTTAGCGTTTTTACAAAATATAACAAAAACAATTTATTAACATGCAACACAACACACTTCTTAAAACGCCACCACCAAACATACCACAAGAAAACTACTTCACTATCTCTAAAATCATAACCTACGACAGCCAACGATACACGAAACAAGATCAACAACAAGCATTACATCCTCTGATAGAGATCAGTGGGAAAGACTAGTACTTTCAAGATTGATTTTTTTCTATTTTGTCTGCTTAGTCCATGCTTATAAAAATTGTCAAGGCTAATTTAAATAAGAAAACATGGCTCCATTGTCAGCTCACTAGATGGCGTTTGAAAGGATTGTCATCTTGCCTCTCCTATTTGAAAAGGAACATACTAACTTAATATCAATCTGGCTGTCAAATTAAGGCAAGTTCTTTTTCAATTTTATATTTTGATTTATTTTCTTGGGTGTTTTCTAGGAATCCTAAGTGGGAAACCGGCCTTCGTTACACATTTTTAACCGTCAAATATGTTTTGGTGTAGGATTTACACCCATAATAAATGAAATACACTAAACTAAATCAGTGAATATTTTATACAGTTTTCAGCAAAATTAATGCACCGAAAGAGCATATTTGTTTATAGCTTTCACAATTGTGTATTTTTTTTCTAGTTCTTTTAAATTGGTTCATTTTTAATTCCAAATTCAGAAGCTGGTGTATTTTTTGGACAACGGCCATATTTTTTAAGGCATACAAGGAAAAAATGGAATTCAGGTGGCCGCCATATTAAATATGTACAATAATTAAACATTTTACTATACCTATATATCGTACCAACTATGACTCGTTTCTGGTGTCTTAGACAGATCATGTAAGGAATTAAAAAAAAAATAATCAAAAAGCATAATTTTCGAGAAATATTTTTATCGAATCGAATAACAAAATCTTTAATTTATCAAAATTTTCGAAGCGCTGGAATTTTAGACGGGGTAGGACCGAAAATCAATCGACAGAATGTGCTTTGTTCTTAAATTAGGCACTCAGAATCATATTTATTCATAATGTGTCTATAATTAATTAGGTGAACACTTACAATCATATAATTAATTCATAATTCTTGTAGATACATCATGCACCAAAAAACAAGAAACGGTGTAAATATTAATTCATTTTTAATTTTTCCGGTTGAAAATATAAACTACTTGTCAGTTTTTAGTTCATACTATACACCCCTGGAATATATTATATCCTAGTAACCAGGACAATTTTTATGCCACTTGCAAAATTAATATACCAAATATCGGTACAAATTTTGCGCACTCGGTGTTTTTTATGTACGAAAACATGTGTATTTCTAACACTAAATCAAAATTAAGTGTCCAAAAATTGCACTGAAAAGTAGTGTATTTTTTATATTGAAAATGCATATCACGAAAATGCAAAAAATACACCAAAAATTTTGGTGTGACCTTTTTCTTGTGTCATTCTTTTTATCTTGTGTAATAATGTTGAGGAAACTATTAACCGACGACGACGACGGACTCTGCTTAACATTAGCGCGGATGTTGTTAACAGAAATAAAATGTTTATTCAACTCTTTTAAATTTTACAAGTTATATATTGTTCACAAACCCGCAGTTCAATAATGCTGCATGCTATTAAAGTTTGAGCGAAATTACCAAAGTAGAGAAAAGAAAATTTGCAATACCGCTTTTGTGATGCTGTTGCTGTATTGCACGCGTTGTGCTGTGAGATGAATTTAACTTTCTTTTATTTTATCTTTTTAATCGAGCAAAAGCAATGTCCGCAGCAGGTATGAGGATAACATTAACTCTCATTACACTTAACCCGAGTTCAGTTTTCAGTATTCCGCAAGCCTCGCGTCGTATCTTCATCATACCGGATTGGTCAATAAATTGGTGCACGAGAGAGATTTCACTTGTGGCTAGTATAGTCAATTTGCAATGTGACGTTTTTTTTGTGTTGATTTTCATTCGCACAACAGCCAGAGCTTGCTAATTTCCGATGCTAAAGTCAAAACACTTTGCTGCATAAATTAAGCCGTCAAGATTACTTAATTAGATTTAAATCTGACAGACGAATTGGATGGGGTACATGTATTATGAGTTATTATGGTGATTTGTTTCCTCAGAACGGCAACGCGACGGGTGATGACCATTAAGCGAACGCGATGGTAATCATTTCAGGTAAGCTGTTGTTTTTTTTTGTTTTGCTTTGATTAGATTATGCGAAGATGAGTTGAATTTACAAGATTTATTTGCATAATGATAAGTGACGATCGATCACGATACATTTATGTGTGCACGGATAATTATAATCCACTGCCAAGGTATTATGTGTTTTTGTTTAGTTAATAGAGCAAACAAGTGAGTGGTAATATCTCGACTTTGTTGCTAATTATTATTGTTGTTGAATTGAGAGAAATTTGTTATACAACAAATCAAGATCATGAACAGTTTTTTTGAGTCATTAACCCGTCGAGAAGAAATTGATGAAAGACGTATATTTTGCTGGCATCATGGTTTGAAGTTCTAGGTAGGCTATTCATGAACATATTCCAGAATAGCCTAAGGCTAGAATATGGCGCGGAGTCAAAGTCGTCTTCACACCAAAAGCTTGAATGCCCAGTTACAAAGATCCAAAGGATTTCAGACCTATCAGTCTCACCTCTTTTGCACTCAAAACACTTGAGAGATTAATCGGTATGCATATCCGAAGCTACCTAAAGCCGGAGGCTATATCACCTTTTCAGCACGCCTACACAAAAGACAGGAAAGTAGAAACCGCCCTACACAGTGCAGTCAGAAAAATAGAAAAGTTGCTTGCGGTAAAAAATTACACCCTCGCATCATTTCTATAATATCGAAGGAGCATTTAACAATGTTCATAACAGTGCCATCGAAAAAGCACTCACTGACCTTAAAATAGAAGCTACATTTATAAAGTGGATGATGAGTATGTAGTTTGTTGAAAAACAGGCAAATCCATTGTGAATAAGGCAATTCAGATTTAAGGAAGTACACAACTAGAAGAACTCCACAAGGTGGAACTCAGGTAAATACCTGACCACTGTAAACGAACAGTAAGAAAACGCATTAACAACGGTCAATAACTGGACCAAGAAATGCGGTCTTAAAGTCAACCCTCAGAAAAACAGGTACTCTTCACCAATAGAAGAAAGATACCTTCTTTTTTAATACCAAAGATTTATGGCACCCCACTTAAGATCTCAGACAAAGCGAGATATCTCGGAAAAATCTTACCTAAATAAGAAGCTCAACTGGAGACCAAACTAAAGTCTAATCGGATTCTTGGAAGAAATTGGGGACTAAATCCTACAGAAAAATATGTAAACAAAAATAATCATGTCGATGTACACCGCCATTTTTAGACCCATTCTAACTTATGGCAGTTTGATTTGGTGGCAAGCTATGGAGAAATCCACGAACTTTAAAACCCTTACCAAAGCACAAAGAATGGTATGCATTAACACTACTGGGGTGATGAGGACTACCCCAACTGCGGGTCTAGAAGCGAGCCTGAACCTCACCCCCTTAGATTTATTTGTACAAGAATCAGCAGCCACTTAAGTCAAACCAATTTCTGGAGAACTAGTCAAAACGGCCATACTTTGATTCTTACAAAATATGTTGGCAACAACGTCTGTACAGATTACACATGACCCCTTACTTAGACTACAATTATTAAACCTTTATTACTAGCTTCCCCAATAGACAATATTAAGAAAACAGTGTTCCCTACAGTAATAAATCGAATTTTACCATCTTTAAGGATGGTTCGAAAGTCATTACTGCAGTAGGGGTATGTTTCTTCTCAAAAAACCTTAACCTTGCCAGTTCATTCAGGCTCCCCGAATAACATCTGGTGTCTTCCAAGCCGAGATCTTGGCAGTGAAAAACGCTGCTAAATAAATATCCGTGATGGCGATAGAACATGCTGAAATTACCTTTTTCATTGATAGCCAAGCAGCAATAAAAGCGATTTCTGCCAATCGAATCCAGTCAAAGCTTGTGTCTTGCTGTCGCGAAGAGCTAAGGGTGCTTGGTATGCAGAATTCTGCATAATGTAAAAATCTGCTATGTTTGTCACAATAATGTGCCGGGAAACGAAAAAGTGGATAAACTTGCAAGAGATGGCTCAGTACTCTTGATCCCTCTCTCATAGACCATAGCATCAGAATCCCTCAATGTGAATTAAAACGATATATTAATAGCAATATCATTCAAAAAGCAAATGATAGATGGAAACTCTTAGAAACCTGCGGTAACAGCAGGAAACTCTGGTCGAATTACAAAAATAGATCCGATAGGATCTTACTTCTTAAAAAACTCTCCCTGAGATCCCTCGTAAGCGTGATTACGGGACTTAATGTATATGGCTACTACAAAAGATGGGGCTTAGTACAGACGACATATGCAGAGGCTGTGGCAATGAAGAACAGCACGAAAACACCGCTCACTTCCTATGCCACTATCCAGCACTCTGCAAAACTAGTAAAACATTTTAAGGCAACTATTGCTTCAACGAACTAGAAGAGCTATCCGAATTCCCAGGCAATCGCCTACTGAACTTTGTCAAGTTTTCTGCATGGCTCGACCAACCAGATTTCATAGGTTAACAAAAAGGAGTTACAATACTTCAGGGTATCACAAAGGATCTACGTTGATCTAAGTGTGACGGTAACAACACCAACTGTCAGCCCAAATAACATAACCTAACATAGGTTCATCCACGTTTTACAAAAAATCAATAAAAAAAAATATGAGTGCGACCCACATAGTCCACACGACTAACTTTCCAGAGTAGAAAAATACGTAAAAACATTAGTTGTTTTGCAATATTTTGAGCCGATGCATCCCGTTGTAGTTGTACACGCACGTTGGTTCAAAGTCAAATTCCATAAAACTGTTGATTTTAGGAAATACATTAAGTTTATTGAATAAGAGAGGCGCCATCTGTCAAAAGTCGGTCGTACCAACTCGTGGACTCATGCACAACTACTTTGCACAGTAAAATACAGCCTATTGCTCCTGAATATTGTAGTTTTCTATTATTGAAGCAATTTTTCTAATCGGATTAGTATTTCCGAAAATTAATATTTATACGGCAAAGCAGCGTTTGGTGGGTCACCTAGTAATCAAATATAGTCTATGATACTCCTGAATATTGTTTTTTCACACTAACTATAAGATTCTTTGCACTATTGTTGAAATTATTGCAGAAATTATCATAGTTTTCATTATATTAGGGTTGTCTTAGACCGCTTAGCGGATTTTGCTCAAAACTTAATCAGCTCTTAACAACACAATACCGCGTCGAATGAGACGCGAGATAATCGAGCCGAAAAAACGTAACGCACATACGCACATGCGAACACACATACACACACAGACATCATCATAAAAACGCTTGATTCGTATTCTAGTGACCTCAAAACATCGAGAAATGTGAAAATTGGAAATTCACAAAATCGGCCCCATTACAATAACTTCCTCTGGGAAGTTAACAAGTCGCGTGCCGTTGTGTTTCCTGAAGGTTGACTAATTTTTTATAAGTTATATAAATAATTACCAATAATCTAATTTGAATGTGTATCTGTATGGTATTTGTGTTCGATTAACGATTAACGGACTTTGGAAAATTTAACGATCGTTAACATTTTTTTGAAGTTAACTGAAAAGTTAATCCGTTAATGGGAATATTAACTTCGTTAATTAACGATTAACGGATTAACGAAAAAATGCCCGTTAATGCCCAGCTATGAACATCATCATAAAAACGATTGATTCGGATTTAAGTGACCTCGAAACATGGAGATATGCGAAAATTGGAGATTCACAAAATCGGACCCTTTACAATAACTTCCTCTGGAAAGTTAATAAGGATATAGGATTCTGAACATCCTCAAAAAACATACAAAGTGGTGGCACTTCAATGAAAAGAGTAATGATAATGAGTTGAAAGTAGTAAAAATGAATTAAAAAACGCTGGCTTAAAATACTGACAACCTTCGCCTTATGAACTACTTGCTGTTGGATAATTTTATCTACTGATAGATACCCGCATCAGGAACCGCCAACGCAATTAGTAGAATCAACATCAAAATTGGAAAATATTAATTTCATTTTTCTGGAACACAAGCTCAGGGGTTACAAAATGATTTTCAACATTGCTTTCAAGTCTTTTGACGTGATTTTTGAATTGAAAACATATACCTACGTTACATGTCATACGTCCCCGTGTGTACCATTTAATTAACTTCACATATTGATTTTAAAATCAGCAGAGGTTGCGAAGGCGAAATCCAACCAGTATGATCAAACAATAAGAGTTAATTAAAACCAAACGTCAAATGCACAAAAATCAAAGAATGCAAAAATATTCCCGCAAAATGGGTAAAAATAAAATATCCCTTTTATATTTGTTTAAATGCGTGTCGAAATGGAATATTTTTCAATACTTACATCAATCAATAAATTCCTACACACTACATCATGTCGTGGTCTTGGCTCTTGACTCCATAGAATATATTGTTACTGGCATCACTGTCATCAACACAAAAGATGCATTGGGACAGCTTCGAAATTTTGGCCAAGGCAATTAAAAAGCATCCTAATTAATAGTTAGAAAATAGAATAATACCCATACACATTATCCATACAATTTTGGTTTTTCTGTGGAAGAGGAAAATTAACTCTATTGAGATTTGTTTACATCAGTAACTGCGGGTGTTTTGATTTCGACCTTCCAGTCGCCCGTAGCTTAGTTGGTGAGTGCGTTGACTGCTAAGCCGAACGTCGTTGGTTCGAGTCCCACTCAGGCCAAGTTTTTATTTCATCTTTCGCGGGTACTGCCTCTTGCGAAGACCTGACAGATTTTCCAAGAGTATCAATCTGTCATGAAAAAAGTGCTTCTCAACTTTGCCGTTCGGAATCGGCGTTAAATTGTAGGTCCCCTCAATTCTTCACACGCACTCGGAGGATTGTTGATGAGAGTAAGTCGCTTAGGCCTTGGCTCTTCAAGAGCTGTCGCGCCACTCTATATAGTATCAACATTACTAATTGAGCACTGGATGGATAATTAAGGCAATCAAATATGTTGAAACCTTACTTTAGCAAAATCAATACCGGAAGCCGCTTCGATAGGCAAATTATTAATTAATTAGACGCAATTTGAATTGGACGCAATTTGGCAAGTTTGATTTCACATCTGAATGAGTTTGGTGAAAAGACCACCGAAAAGGTTGGGTCAAAACAAAATATTATGTAAGCCTTGGGGCAAGTGTAAACAAAATTACTGTGAATCAAGCGTATCTATTATTCAAGAACGATGCTTGTAAAAAGGGTATTATTTTTGATGCGGAAGCTGCTTCCTAACTCAGATATTTGCTGTCAGCAAGAAATTCCATAACACTCAAAGAATTGTTTAAAAATGAAATTCACTTAGACCTTGGTTCTTTAGAGATGCAGTGCAACGGACATTGCAGTATTTTGAATCAAACAAAGAATAACTCTTGCGTTCGAGGGAATTTGAGTAGGAACAACTATACAAGAGTACAAATCAATCCTGTTTACTGTGCAGAATTATGGACCGTGACAATATCAGCCAGAAACATATTGGTCCTGCTACTTAAGTATAGGTGGAATATATTGACCATAAATTTACTAACTTACTTATAGTGGCGTTACAGTCCAAGACGGATCAGCTCTCTCCCTTGCTAGGTGTTTTCAGTTTCACACGCCAAGTTGGTTCAGGTCCTCTACCACCTGTGTATCCCACCTGAGGAGTCGCGGTCTTTCTCTTCTGCGACGTCCTTTCGGGTTGGATTCCAAACCGTACGGGTTTGAGCATTATTTTCCATTCGCTCTACATGATCCAAACATCTAAGTCGTTGAACCTTAACTTTTCTGGCTGGGTCAGTGTCGCTGAACGGCTCGTACAGTTCTTCTCCATTCTTCATTTATGCAGACTCGACCAAAAATCACTCGAAGAATTTTTCTCTCGAAAAAACCCAAAGCGTTTTCATCGGATGTTGTCATGGTCCAAGTCTCTGCACCATACATTTGGACCGGGATGATGTGGGTTTTGTACAGTGACACTTAAGTTGCATGAGAGAGGACTTTACTACTCAATTGCCTTCTAAGTTCAAGGAAGAAGCGATTGGCAGGAGTGATTCTTCGTTTGATTTCAGCGGTGGTGTTGTTTTCTGAGTTTATAGTGGTATCTTTCTTGTTGAAAGCATTAACTAGGTCTTGTTCTCGTTAACTCCTAGAGCCATCTTCTATTCTATACAACAAAAATTCTGGTATGCCTCAGGGCGCTGTTTTGTCCCCGACCCTCTTTCTCATTTTCATATTCGATCACAGACTCACATCTCTCCTAAGAAACCGAGTAGAAACACTCCCTTGCAAATGTCCATGACATTCGAATATCTCGAAATTGTCAGTATGTGCATGACCATCTCTTGGGGAAGGGTCATATATCCGAGGTTTCCATAATGCTACAGTATGTTTGGGTTTCTTAAGATTGTACAAGAATTTTTTCTCCATTTCTGAATACCATCTATAAGACTTAAAACTTGATTTGCAGTGTAATTTTCACCATACTTATAGTTCACACTTGGTTTCTACGAAAAGGTTGCCAAGCAAAGCAAGTGTGAGCAAAGTGTTGTTGTAAATACCAATGGAATAATTGAGCACAGCTCAGACTAACACCGACCGCCAAGAAGTAAGGACCAGTGGTAGGTTACTGAATATATAACAAAGTTTTCCCCTCACCAGTGATAAGCTATCAAAGGAATAATTTATTATTATATAAGCTTTTATTGCCTTATCATTTAACGTAAACAATTTTAAATAACTCTTAATTCGAATTTTACAAATTATTTGAATAGATTAATACAAATTAAAAAGTACAGAATAATTAATTAAAATAAATAAGTAAAGTAGGATAATTAATATTTAATAGTTTAATTATTTATTTCTCTATTTCTATCATTAGTTTTTGGCGTAAGCCTCCCCCAAGGCGGTCCATAGGTCTCGATCTTTAGCTTCATTGTACCAATTTTCGTTTATTTGGCAAAGATCGTCACTCCATCTCTTGTTCGGTCGGCCGTTTGGTCTCTTGCTTTGCGGTCTCCATTTTGTTGCCAACTTTGTCCATCTTTGATCCTGAAGTCTTGAAATATGTCCTGCCCAACTCCATTTTTGTCTTTTGGTTCTATCTATTACGTCAATTATTCGAGTACTGTTTCGGATGTCTTCATTTCTTATCCTTTCGCTGGGTCTTATTCCGAGGATTTTTCTTTCCATTTTGGATTGACAGATCCTAAGCTGGTTCAGAGATTTTGTAGTCAAGCTCAGGGTTTGAAGTCCATAAGTAAGCACCGGTAAAATAGCAGAGTCGAAGAGATATTTTCGTGTTTCTACACTTTGGTCCAGTTCTAAAATCTGTTTGAGGCTCCAGAATTGTTTCCAGCTGTTTGTGATGCGTCTGTTGATTTCTTTTTTCTCTTGGTCCTTAAAAGATTTTAGTTGTCCCAAGTAAATGTAGTCTTCTATGTATTCAATTTTTTCTTGGTCTAGAATTATATCCTCTCTGATGTGGTTTGTCATTATTTTTGTTTTTGACTTGTTGATTTGTAGTCCATAGTTCTTGCACAAGTTAGTAAGTTCTGTTGTCATTTCTTGTATATGTTTAGCTCTTGTAGATATGAGTACTATATCGTCCGCAAATCTAAGGTTGTTAAGAAGTTGTCCACATATCCTTATACCATATTTAGTCTTCCAGTTCATCTTTTGAAAAATATCCTCTAAAACTGCACTAAATAGCGGTGGTGAGAGCGGGTCTCCTTGTCTGACGCCTCTTGTTATCTTAAATTTACGTCCTATACTCTCTGTTTTTATTTGTGCTACATTATTTTTGTATATGTTTTTGATAGTCCTTGTAACGTTTGGGTCCATATTTTGATTTTCTAGGGATGTCCATATTGTATCGTGTTCAACGCTGTCAAATGCTTTACTGAAGTCTATGAATAAAAAGTATATTGGTTGTTGAAATTCATTGCACTTTTCTATTAGTTGATTCATCGTCTGTAGGTGGTCTGTTGTTGAGAAACCTTCTCTGAATCCAGCTTGTTCTCTAGGTTGTTTATTGTTAAAATTTTGTTTGATGTTCCTGTAGATTGTTTTTGAAAACAGCTTATAAATTGTCGAAATGTTACTTATAGGTCTATAATTGTTCAAATCGTCTTTTTTTCCTTTTTTATGTACAAGTGCAATCGTTGTTTCTCTCCATTGCTTAGGGATTTGCTGGGTTCTGATAATTTCATTAAACATAAAAGTTAAGATTTCGGAAGGAATAATAGGTTAGTTTTAATACCAGTTTCGACTTACATAGCTTAAATGGTGATTAACCTAATCTTACGAAGATTACACGTTTCGATTACTGCGATTACACACTCTAGTGTCGATTTACACGTTTCTTTATCAGCGGGGATTACCCTCGTCAGGTTACGATTACCCGTTGCTAGGAATAATATACCATACCAGCATCCGAGGAAGTCACAGACAGGATGAAACACCCACTAGCGCACTTTACTGACGTACAGTTTCGTATCTCCCTCTCTCAGTACAGAGGTTCGTTTCTTAGCCGTACTAGATGAATGTGGAACACTCTGTCTTCCCTTGTCATTGCAATATTCAGAAATTTAAGACTAGAAAATAAAGGGCATAAACGAAAGCTTTTGAGTGCTTAACTAAACTAAAGCAACTATAATAATGAGTAAAATATCTTCAACAACTATTGCTGCCAGTCCGTGCCATCCAAAACAGGCAAATTGTTAATATAAAACCTAGCACCAGATTTGAATGAACTTAATTTTTGATAATAAGATTGAAATATGCAAAATTATTCCGCCTCATCTTTAAACTCTTACCATAAGATAAACATGAATATTTTTCTTTGAGTTTTTATGAATGAAATCTATCCGCAGGTACGTTAACGTTAATATTGCGTGGCGGGGCGTCTGCGGGCGGTATGGTAGTCGTGACAAAAACCACACGGCGGCGGCGGTAATTCTATCCATAGTAAAGGTATCGCTCGCGCCTTAAGCCTAAACCAAACATTTTACTTTTCTTCAAACCTGTTTGTTTGGTTTTTTGTCAGTGAATTATAAACAACCTGACACTTAAGTTCGTATGCAATACATAGAGACAACCATCAACCAATTCACCGAAACGACGAGAGATTAATTCAAGTCCAAGACCATGCGTCGTCGGCATCGCTGCTGGCTGACCACTTTCCATATACCTATGGCCGAAGCAATTGAAACGACTTCAACAACAACAACAACACGGTTTTGTCGAGAGCGAGGTTAACACTAAGACGCAGCGAGCGAGCGGCAACAAGAAATCGTATATCTTGCGCTTTTGTGCAGTTTTTTGTGCGTAAATTTCTTTTTATTTTAATTAATTTTTCCATTTCCAGTTATAGAAGATGCCATTTGAGAAAGTGTGCTTATAAAAGATACATTTATGAAAATATGTGAGCCGCGCGGCGGCCAATTAAATGGGGGTACATGAACCGTTTAAATGACCGACCGCACTTAACGGCTGCTGCTGTTGCTGCTGCTGGTTGAAGAGTTATCTCGAATTCAAACTATTTTTCGGTGTGGACTTGAAGTTTGGTAAAGCCAATTCAAGAAAAAAAAAGGCATCTATATCTATTTTAGAATCTGTAACATTAGACACTTTCTATGGATGTTTATGACGCTGATTTCCATTTTATTGTTTTTTTTTCGGTTCACATTGACGCAAATTGTAATTTATTTCATCTTCAATCTAGACCACATCAGTAACAGTAGCTTAGTTCTATGAATATAACTCTTTCCTTCGATTTCAATTCTGTTTATGTCTTGTAAAGAGAAATAATGAACTTCCAAAATCTATAAAATTACTAATTTATTTAAATTAAGCTGTTGATGTCTCTTTCATCCAATTCCAATTAATTCACAGTGGGGGCTTGTTAACATGAATCGCTTATGGACGAATGCCAGATCTCGTGCTTTGTTTAACTACTTTTTTGTTGCTTTTTCATCACCTATCTTTTGTCAATAAAACTTTTTATGTAAAAAAGGTGTTTATGGTACCTTTATGTAGTCTGGTCGATCGAATACCCAAATACAAATTTGTAGACAACGCGGAACCGATGTTTTTGTTTGATTTAGATTAATTTTGTTATTTAAGTATTGATTATTCCAATCACAATGGACTATTTTACACAATAAAACATTTGTGCGTAAAATTTATTTATTTTATTATTTTTTTTTGTGGAGGAATGGGTGTTTTGTAACATTTCAACATATTGTACATGTAACGATATGGTGCGAGCTGCCTTTTTATGTAAAAAAAAAAACACAAAAACACCAAAATCCATTAGTGAAGATTGATAACAAAATCTCATTCCATGACAGTGTAGAAAGGCTACAGAAGTTTTTCAAGTGTGGGAGGCCGCTTTTTCATGGTGGAAGTCTTTTTCTACTTTCTATAAGTATATCACAGGAATGCACTATGAGAAAAACTTAGTTAAAGACAAAGGTATTTAAAATTTGATTATTTGCTGACCAAAAGGTTATTAGAAGTAGGTGTTCATATTCGTAAGAAATAGAATTACTCTCGGAATTTACTTTTCGACGTAAATAAATTAACATTTTAACTGACATATAGCTTTCTGTTGATTTCGTCGGTAGGGGGTCCCCTTTACTTCTTGTAAGATATTATTAAATTTTATGTCAAAAGACAATATTTGTGTATTTTGAGCACTAAAAATGGAAAAATTATACCACATGACACCCAAGCAATCTTTACGTTAAAATAATATTAGGGTAACACTTCCGAAGGACTAAGGCATAAGTGACTTTTCTCTTCAAAAATTCGTGCAAGTAATTAAAACGGCCTACATTCTTACGGCGATTCGGAACGACTGAATGAAGAGTGTTCCGGACTGAAACTGAAAATGCGAGAGCCACCTTCCAATGAGCGACTTCCGCCAAACTTAAAAAGCTGTTACTTAAATTTTTTTCACTTTAAATTTTCATCCAAACTATTTTCTATTTGCTTTTAATATTGTTATAATTATCTTCTATGGTTTTGGTGGCTGACTTTTTACACAGTGTTGTTCGCACATAAGAGAACTTGGCTCTTTTTTAACATTTTATGTTTTTGTTCTGATTTCACATCTTTTTGCAAAGTTTTTTTTTTATGAAAGCATGAACCTCAAAATAACTTATGTGGTTTTCCATTGAACCAAATCATTGATGTGCCGTCGACAGGCCGGCAATATTTTTTTCTTAATCGTTTTCCAATGGGAAAAGTATTGATGTTTTTTCCCGACGACATGATTCGTTTTGAATTCGTCTTTTGAGACGAATCTACACAGATTCCCACACTGATTTTAAAACATACAAAAACTATATTATATTAATAACTAGCTGTACCCTGCCACGCTTCGCAGTGCCTGGTCCTAGATCTTTTAAGCAATTAAAAAAAGTTGACGGCGTCACACATTCCACTCTCCGCGGTGCGTGTCAAGCCCTTAACTTATTAGAAAATGACCAACAGTGGAAAATATGCATCAATGACGCCTGCAACACTGCAGTCTTCTACCCTCCTACCCTCCAGAGCTACCTACTACCTGGTAAAACTGTACCACACTACCCGTCACCACGCTATGCGCTACCCGCTACCTACTTTTCCGCTACTTCACTGCCCGCTCCAACGCCATTACCCCAAAAGCAACAACTCAACAAACAAAAAAGGAAGAAATATCGACGGCAAGTGTACGTTTTTTATGGGAAAACAATATTTGACAAATATACATACATATATGTATATTTCCTTCACTGACATTTTTTTTATTTTTTAGATGAGTAGAAAAATAACGAAATGTTCAAAGGTCGTTTTGATATATTTTGCTGTTGTGATTTGAAAACTATAAATTTTGTTTGTCGTTTATGACCGCTACCGTGGATATGTATATTCATTGTTTTTAAGATGTATCCTGCTATTCGGGGCGGAGACAAATCCAACGAATCAAAAACCATGAAAATTGGTCCAGCAGATCTCGAGTTATAAGTGTTGTAACAAACACGACTTTCTTTTATATATATAGATATTTATATATAGATATAGATAGTGAAAATAAGTAAGGTTTTTCGTTGTGTTCTCAAGAATAGGTACATATAACATGGACATCATTTCAAGCATTCTTCATGCAAGGACGAAGATATGCTGAAATTTCAATTGGATCATTGGATGAATTCGATGATTTTTGTAGCAAATAATGGATTGCTACCCAAGAAGGAAAGGCATCCAATTTCAAATTTTGAAAATGTTGTACAGAATTATAGGACGAAGAATGAATTATTGTTTATCTTGTTTGTTTATGCTAACAGCTGGAACACTAACACATTTACAAAAAGATATTGCTACGTTTTTCCTTTCCATCGAAACCAAAAAATATTGATTTTTAGTAGCGACGGGCTGTCCATTTCATGTGGTTCAATGGAAATCGACATTAATAAGCTAGCAATTTGCAAACTTTAACAATATAATTGCTCTGCCAATTTATAAATAAGTAATACCTAGGTAGGTTAGGTTAGAGTGGCATATTTAGACATCAAGGGTCCATTGTGAAACCACTTAAGAAAGTTACTCATGGAGTTTTATGAAGTTTAACAAACCAGAATTTTAAATTTCAACATCCTGTTCAATATCTCAGGAAGTAGTGGTTCTACAAAAATGTTTTTTACAGGGCCTTTGTGCCCATGAAGTTAATACTTAATTCAAATTTAAAGCTTCTAACTCTATGGGTACAAAAGTTATGGGGGGTTAAAATGTGCTTGAGATCGATCCTGTAAAAAGGGAGTAGTGCTAGAACTTGGCTGGGCATTACCGTGCCCTTTGATAAATTTGGTCTCTAATAGTGTCACAGTTTAAATGTCGAATTTCATGCTCATTGAGAAATGTTAGCAAAATCACTTATTATTTTGTTAGAAATTACTTTAAAAAAGTGCTAATTGTGGCGATTTTGGTGTTTTTGAGTCCTAGCTACTAAGTAATGGAGTACTTAACTGAAATTATGCGCAAATTGTCCCCTAGAAACAGTTTTTTCTACCCATTGAGACGATAGGACGCTTCACAATACCTTTTGAATAAACGCACTTTTGGTCCGGAACACTTTTCTGACCACGAGGCGAACGATGATCATCTAACGACAATTCCTGACATCATACAAAGGGGTAAAGGGGTGAATAATCTTCACATTTTTTTTTTATTTTTTCATTTTCCAGTCATTGCAATATTGAAAAAGGTCCTTTATTGTCAATCATCTCTTATGGAGATGGCGCAGCAATTTAACATTCACCTCTGTTGGGTGCCGTTTCACAGAGACATCACAATAAATTGTAGAGTTAATGAACTCGCTTAAAATAAAACTGTCAAACTTATCTCACCTTAAATGGGGAGGATAATAATTTACCGATAACTACATGTAAACTCATGTTAAAAGAAACTGCCTACCAACAACAAGCTCAGAGTGGCAGCAGATCTCTTATTATTTCTTTAAATATTTATTGTCTCAATTGGTATATGTATAAGAATTGAATTATTGTACCGCTCCCTCTTCGTTTATAATACTGCACTCAGCCCAGTGTTCTAGGCGATTACGAAACGCATAAAACCGCGGTTCTAAGATTGCCAATGCACAAAATCCTTCCGTAGACAGAAGTGTAGAAATAAGGCTTTTTTTGATAGGATTACATATCCTCCAAAAATATGAAATTAAAAAAAAATTATTTTCCGTTCAATAAATTAGAAAAATCCAGCTTTAACTTTTCATATACCTTCATAGTTCAAACAAAAGGGCTGATCTCCGAACTTGATTTTAATATAAACGGTTAGTGT
Source organism: Sphaerophoria taeniata (assembly GCA_943590905.1). NCBI lineage: Eukaryota > Metazoa > Arthropoda > Insecta > Diptera > Syrphidae > Sphaerophoria > Sphaerophoria taeniata. The sequence continues at coordinate 239,370,737 of OX016540.1, forward strand.
TAGCTCTTAAAATTTCAAAATAAGTTAGTTATTCAGGTTTGTTTCTTCAACGATAAGAAGAAAAATAAAACACATTTAACTTTCCAAATACCCCACAAGTCTTCGCCAAATTCCTAAAGTATAACTGAATGCAGTTTCATCATAATTTCATTACATCCGACATCCTTATCGTTCCTTTATGCAACACCAACATCAAACAGACCCTACATCACTGCAAAAATAAAAAAAACGAAAAAAAATCACTTACAATTTGCATCAAAAGGGAAATTTAATCCCCCCAAGGCACTCCTGTTAACTTTCTTTCACAGCCTCCAGTCCACATTACCAAAGTTGTATTTAAAGTAGTTCATATCTCTCCTTGCAATATCTCATCAGCTTAGTTTTTTTTTCTCTTTCTTCTTTTGAGAACAGCATTTCATTTTCTTTTCCCTACCATGAAGCTATTTGTTTGTCTTTGCTGAAGAAAGAAGTGCATCGACTGCAATAACAGAAAAAACAAACAAAAGAAAACCAAAATAATAAAAAAAGAATAAAAATAATCGGTCATGCTGTGAAATAAACTGCAACCAATAAAACCAGCAGCGACAACAACAACTGCAAGGCAGCATTGAAAGTTATTATTGAACTTGAGCAAATGATCTTTGCCTTGCTGCTCGACATCGAAAATCCCAAGAAATGAAAAATTCAAGACAAAAAATTAACAAAGAAATAAAAGGAAGGAGGAAAAAGTCTGGTCTGGTTCGATCAAACTCATATCAAACGAGTTTTAAGCCATGGTTTTTCATTTCATTCATGCTCCACACTACCGCGCTGCCGGCTTAATGGTCAATTCGAACAAACACATTCAAAAGCTCGATGCAAAAGAGCTTCTTGCCGTCAAAAAATGAGGAAACCAGCCAAAAAGAAAAGAGTAAAAAGAAAACAAACGGTATGATTTGGTTTGGCTTGATACCCGCAAGAGTGGTACGCGATGCGGCAGCAGTAGCAGCAACCGAAGACGAAGAAACCGAAGCCGAAGAAGAAAAAGAAGAAATTTTCATATGGCCTGTTGGTGGGGCATCTCGGCAACAAAACCCAAAAGAGCTTACCTATATAAATTGCTTCTACCGTCGAGAAATGGTATCATATCATCCTTTATCGTCCATTCGGCAACTATCGTTTCGCAGCCCCTAATTATAAAAAAACAAAAAATTCATATAGCTACGCAAATTTAAACGCGAAAAACACTCTTGTTAAAATACCAAAGTTTGAAGAAAAAAAGTGCGTAACAAAAATGTCTCATAAAAAGATTTACGGTTTTTTGTGTATTGTGGCGGTTGCAGCAGCTCTACCCGCCGAAGAAACCCGCAACAGTGGCGGCCATGCCAGGAATTCCATTGGCAGTGAAAACGACATCATGGATAGCATCTATAGTGATTGTCTGCGCAAGGATTCAGTGTCGTGTGTGAAATACAAATTGTTCAATTTCGTCGACAAGGTCCTGGCTGCTCGTGATCAATTTGCGTTGACCGAAGGTGTGACAGTTGTTAAGACACCTGGCTCGGAAGCAGCCAATGGTGGTGGTGCACCACGTTCGATCTCTGCTGATGAATCATTCGAATCGTTGGCTCTGAACCGTATTACAAGCTTCTTGCAATCGCACACCATCAAAGTCGAATTGAAGGGTGCCGATATTGTTAATGCTGTATCATCGACTGGACGTGCGCTGGAAGATGTTTCTGAGACTTTGTTTGGCAATGATGATCCAAATGCACCGGAATCGGAGAGCCGTGGCAAGAAGAAGAAGGCTGCCAAGATCTTGGGACCAATTTTGGCTTTGGTTGCTATTAAGGCTGCTGCTCTATTGCCATTGTTGTTGGGCGCTATCGCTTTGATTGCTGGTAAGGCCTTGTTAATCGGTAAGATTGCTTTAGTGCTGTCCGCTGTGATTGGATTGAAGAAATTGCTGTCACAAGAGAAGCATGTAACGTATGAGGTTGTGGCTCATCCACATCATTCGGCTAGTCATTCGGTGAGTCACGATGCCTATGGCAGTGGTTATAGTGCTGATGCTGGCAGTTCGGGAAGCTATGGCAGTTCGGGACATGGAGGTTGGGGACGATCGCTCGACGCTCAGGATCTGGCTTACAAAGCACAGAAGCCAGTGACAGTTCAATAGACTCTCTAGACAAACAACAATAAGAAACAAAACTGCCAGCATAACGTAAGTCTCCCTCGAATTCCCCCTTTTGAAACGAACAAATTTTAGCGTCACAAAGTCAATTTAGCAATGATGCCCTATAGACATTGAAATGCCTATCGAGATTTTCCTATGTCAAGGTCTACGATGGGTTTTCATGATATTTTCATGTTCAACGAATGGGTAATCGATTTCCCCTTCTGCACAAAAAAACATAAAAAACGATGGAAAAAAAATCTAAAAAAAAATTGCAACTAAGTTATTTCATATTTAATTTATTTTTGTATTAATTTAATTTAAAAACGAAAATGGCTCGATACGCATTGTTTATTTATTTATATAATTTATTTAACTATAGATTTAAAGCAAACAAAAAATTGTAAAAAAAAAAAACAAATATTGAGAGAAAAGTCGGTACCTTTGAATGAAAAAAACATAAAATACTCATTGACTCAGGCAGTTGTCTCTTCGATTTATTTAAGAGAGCTTGCTCTCTTTCTTGATAAGAGACAATTGCATCTTTAGTTTAAAATAGATACTCTTTTCTATAACTTTCTAATACACTTTTATCTCTCTCTTTTCTCATCTGTATTTTCATCTCATTTTTCATTGCATGTTGAATCTTTCTCTCTCTTTATCTTTATCTCTACTGTATATTGCACTTTTTTTTATTTAATGAAAAAACTGCTGCTTTTCAAACTACCAAAAATTCTTATCTAAGTCTTTTAAAAATCTTTATTTCTAAGTTCCTTAGAATAGTCGCTCTTTGCACATATTTCTCACTTAATCTCTCACTCTCTTAATCTCACACTTTTCAGTATTCATCTTATCATCTCTCTGCATGTTTCGCCTTAATTTTATTTAAAATTATTTATGCTTTTCCGTGATCTATCTCAAATTCTAGTCTTATTGATTATGAACTTTTTCTTTTAAATCTTTTTAAACACTTTTCTCTTCGCAATCTCTCTTCTCTTCATATTTCATTTATTTCAATAATTCACTTAATTAAAAGAACAGTTTTGGTTTTTAAAAGCCAAAAACTTGCCATAAAAAACAACTTAACATCTTTCAAACTCTCTATCTTTTTTCACTTACACTCTCTTTCAATATCTTTCTCTCTTTCAACTCGTTTCTGTTTCTAATTTTCACTATACAAAAGTCTATCAATTTTAATGACAGACTCAGCACACGCCCATTTACACACTTTTTTAATTTAATTATTATGTTTTGTTGTATATTTCATAAATATTTCAAATTGTAATTGCAGAATGTGTTTAAAAAAACATAAAAAAATAAAAAAAAAATTATATAAAATGATATTGTTAAGCAATAATTTATTTTGTAAAAAAAAAGGAAATGAATGTATTAAAAATATTTAAATGACAAATAGTAGGTTTAAAATGCGATAATTGCCTTGAATAAAAATGAACGAAATTATTAAAGCAAATTATAGAAAAATTATATTTATTGTCTTTTCTTTTTATACAATTTCTAAGTTCATCATTTGGTTAAGGAAAAAATACCCGGTAAGTAATTAAATTATACATAAAATATTTAAAAAATGATTCGAGAATAAGAAGATTACTTATTTGATTTTTTATTTAACAAAATAATATTAAACTTAAAAATAATTTTAAAGACATTTTTTAAGAGTAAACATTTGCTCTCAAAAATTTAACTAAAAATAAACAACAGAAGAAAATTTCTCTTAACAAAATTTGTCAACATCAAAAAATGAAGACAAAGAGAAACAAGAATCAAAAACTCGAAACCAGATAAAAAGTGTGTCAGAAGAACGAGTCAAATCACAATTTTTTTCTTATTTTCTTAATCAACTGTTGGATTGAAACACACCTGTTGAGCAATTGATGTTGATTGCTGCTGGTGCTGACGAACGAAATGCTTAAACGGTCATATGAATGTCTATGGTGTGTTCTAGAACGACTTTCTGCATTGCAGTGACTTTCCACGATGACGATGACGTGCAGCATTAATGCCAACGAGACAAGACAACAAAACAGAGAAAAGTCGTAGCGACCCGAATTGTTTTAAAGAAAATTTTCTTCTCCAAAAAAAAAAAAAAAACAAATACAGAAACAAAACAAAAATAGAAAGACAAATTCATCATAAGGCCTCTCGAAATTTCTTAATGGCATATTTGTTATTCGCAGCAACCCCGAGAAATTCGAGTACACAACCTGCCTAAACAAAATTGTAGGTAGGTTCGTTTGGTACGTGCAAGAAAGACTTTTTCTTTGGTTTGTCTATTGTATTTTGTGGTTCACCTAAATGAGGTGGGTAAATCAGGTGTGTGTTGGGTTGAGGAGATTATGTGCGTAGATTACAGCCATCAGCATTTGTTGGTCGACGTGATGTCTTTGTATAGTTGAATTGCTTTTTGAGGAGATACACGACACTCTCGCGGCCGTTTGTCTATTTTTTTTATGGGCTTGACTCTTGAGGCTTGACTCTTGTGATGAAATGATGAAAGAGGAGGGTATTGGAGAGATTTACAACTGTTATTTTCTAGGCTTTCTTTTTTTGTAACTTTAGAAATGGTCACTTTTACAGTTTTGGATTTTGATTTGTTTGCGTTCAAAAGATTTAAAATTTTCTCGCATACACACTTATAAACAAATTTGCTGCTTGTCTTTATTGATTTTTGAAATCGATTGGATATAAATCAATCTTGATCTTTAAAGCTGAAATGTGAAATCGATGTGATAGTTTTCACGTTTCCAGTTAACTTACACTTACGGTCACAATAACTTCAGTTGTTTTTTTTTTTTATCTTGGAGAAATTGTTTTTGTTTCTATTCACGTGAAGTCAAAAGATGAAAGTGGGCGATGATTGAAAAGGCTTGATAAATGGTTTCATATAGTGACGACCAGTTATGGTGTATGAGTTTTAATGACATTTTTACTTTTTAATTTTAATGTTGCCAATGTCACATGAAAGCGTGGCTAAGGAGAGTGTAAGTAATGTCTAATGTGTAAGATTATGGCACTAATTTTTTAAATGTGAAATGCATATCCCACGTTTTGGAAAATGGTTAGAACAGCAAAATTTTTGAAAAAAGGTACTTACTGTAAAAGTACAGACTATGAAAACAATTACACACGAACACCTGGCCATGAGGCCTCTATTTCGTGGTGGATTGATTTCCAATCCACTCCATTTTATATGCATGAATTACATGCATATTTTGGTGTATGTTGCCTTGTAGATATGGGAAAAGGCACAAAATTAGTCATTTACATATGTCCCATTTGCCATTGACTTTGTCTTCCACCATTTCCATTTTTCTCAAGTACCAGTTTGCTTTTCCCGATAAAAAAAGCCATACTGGTAAATGTGTTTTTATCTATGTAACTGAGCTTAGAGACTAACCACTCAGTTACCGAGAACGGATTTCTCGTCAACCACAGCCACTCTGAACTCCCACAAGGGGGCCAACCGCAACTGTAGTTGAAGATTCAATTAGAATCCGGGCATCAACTACCCCAGAGTACCAGTTTTTTCAGAAGACCTGGTAGTCTCTTTTGTTATTTTGTACTCCGTGAATGTATGACATTATCATCATACATTCTATCGGATGTGTGAAATTATCACACATCCGTACAAACCAAAAGGATAATTTCACAGCTTCGTGACTTATCGGCTCACAGGAACACTGGTGTCCATTGTCATGCAGTCTTTTATCCAGAAAGGAGCCGGTCGGCCTAACTGGAAGACTGCATGACATATTGCCATGCACCACCAACTTACTTAAGAACACTCATTAGTGCCTTATTCTATCACAATGATATTCAAGTACAGTCTCATTAATCACGGTATCTAAAGTAGATGATTATGATACATGTACAATAAAAACGTAGGTTCATTCGCCCTGACCGAAGTCAGGTTGACGCTCTGCACCACTTGGAGGTTGAACCTTCCGCACATGAGCGGCAAGAAATCTGTACTTGGAATTGCAAGCAATCCTTTCCAAACCCTTACCCACTCTTCGCAGAGCACTGTAAAAGTACAGTTTGAACTAGGGTGAGACGAAGTTTTCGCTATATTTGCTAGTAACTGATAGCTTCTATCTATTGGTAATAAACTGAAAAGAACCGCCTTTCCGGATTTTGCACTTGGAGTCACTTGAAGTGTGAGGTAGTCCAGGTTTGGGGATTGTACTGTACCGAAGCGTTACAAATTTTGCTTTAAATCACCGAAACCGAAAATAAAAATAATAAACTGAACAATCCAACCGACCGTTGAGAAAATTAAATTTGAATTTTCAAATGCAAATTCAATTTATCACCCGACACGCCCATGCATTTCTTAACCAGAATCTCACGTCAACGCTCATACGTTGATTCGATATGTACTTCCTATACTTATTCGAAGACATATTCCATGCCAACCGACCGATCATTAAAGAATGCATGCATTTAGTTTATTTGCTTCCTTACAATTCACGTTAGGTTTTTACACAAAAATTCATAAGGGGAAGTAAAATTGCAAAGCAAAATCAGGTTTTTCTCTTCTTGTGGTTTGTACCAATCCCGTGTACAAAGAAGAGATAGACGCCGGGAAGCAAGCAACCAACACCTCGTATATGACCGCATCGCCTTCTTAAACGCAAATTTTTTGCCCTAAAATTATATTCCTTTTGCCAGTCGAAAATCCACTTCTTCCAAGTGTATCTCCGACTAGGGAAGGCTTCTCCTGACCTGTGCTTTTTTATTTATTTGCCGGACCGATTCCATCTCTTTATTCTGTGGTTGCCCTTCTTCTAAGCGCACCGCAGACAGGAGCCGTCAAATCGGGGACAACTCAACCGTTTATTCTGTAGTTTGGTGCTAGAGACAGAAGCAGCTTTTTGAGATCTGCTTGTTTATTCTTCGATCCACTTCCTCTAAGTGTATCGGGGACAGAAAATCCGCTCTTTTTGCCTGTTTATTCTGTGGCTGCCCTTCTTCTAAGCGCGCCACAGACAGGAGCTGTCAACTCGGAGACAGCTCGACCGTTTATTCTCTAGTTTGGTGCTAGGGACAGTAGCAGCATTTTGAGTCCTTCTTATTTATTATAAGACCGTTTATAACTTTTATTGTAAGAACCTTTTGAAGTATATGAATTACCGTTATTTTAAGAACTATTTTTGTGCATAGATCGTAAGCCTTATATTATGAAATACTCTGTTATTTTAGATCATAAGAAAACTTTAATAAATTTTGATGCAACATCGGAAAGGTTGGTCGTTATTCGAAGTTTGGAACTTTTTGACCCAAGTTTTATTTGCTTTCCTTAGGATTAACCTTGGACACCTTGAGGTCCATTTAATAAAAAAGCATCACAGTACATTGAGGTGACTTCCACTAAGTGAAAAACACTTAGCAACAACAAGCCTCAGTAACAGAAGGATAAACTGATGACGACACCTGCCAACGTGATAAGGACGAAGAACTTCGGATATATTCATTGCATACATGCAAGTGGAATGTCATTTCCCTCAATAGACCACGTAAAAGGAGGTTGAAAAACTCCGTCAAATACTATGGTGATTGTTACACAGAGCAACAAAGGTGGCTTTTAGGACGCGGATTTGTCCGTGAAAGCAGGCTTAGTCAAAAAGTTGCCCAAGCGAACGAATCACTGCGTTCCGAATCAAGGCCTTATTCGCAAATATCAGTTTAATATACGCGCATTCCCCCACAAAGGAGGAAAAGATGACACCAAAGACGAGTTCTACGAGTTCCTTGACACATCATACACTTCCTAGCCATGCCATTAAAATTGTGGTCGGAAAGCATATCCCGCACGACACCACTTCAGACGACGGAAGGCACTTGTCCAGCAGCATTTAGGATGTTCGAACTTTGCGTATCATTCTACGAATACCCCGACAACGGGAAAAACAAAGAAATGCTATAAGAAAATTTGACGTCGGACGACCAGATCCAATGAAGTCACAATAGATGCATAAGACTTACACTTAGTAGAGGTATTTTTTTCTCCAGACCAGTTACGTCGAGATCAGACGAAGAATAACTCTTGCTAATCGCTGTTTCTTGGGGTTCAATCAATCATCTAAGGTCAAACTATAAAAAAACTCCGTGAGTTCATAATTGCAATCTATGTAGTTGCTCATGCCATGCCGAAAAAATTCGTTCAATGCATTTATGAACAGAAAAACTGCTGCTAGAATGCGGCAGATATACAATATCACAAAATTGATTCTTATATAAAGTAGACCACAGTCATTCCTTTAAAGTAAGAGAATTATATATAAAACTAGCTGACCCGGCAGACTTCGCACTGCCTAAATCGATAAATAAAAGATCTAAACTTTTGTAGCCCACTACATAACCCGCTACCTTGCTACCCCACTACTCTGTTACCCAGTTACCCCGCTACCCATCACCCCACTAGACACTGCCAGCTACCCTATTTCTACACTGAACCAAAAAGGTACATAAATACAAACAAAAAGTTTATTGGGACAATTAATTGAGTGATGGAATTTGTCCAATAAATAGGTTTATTGTGACAATAAATGGCCGTTTATATTTTTTAATTTCTGCACAAACCATGGTTGGAAACATTACTAACCCTTAATAATTTTCGTTTATAACCACAATAAACAGATTAATTGATTTTAATAAATCCGTTTGTTAATACAAACAACCGTTTATCATTTTCGTTTATTATATTAATTAATCCGTTTAAAGCACCAATAAACAGAATTTATTGATTCTCAAAAAAAAAATTATAATAATCAGAGAATTCTGTATCTATTTAATTCTCTGGTTCTTATTTTTATTTATTGATGTTTGTTTTGGTTTCTTCTGCAAGTGTCATTGTGTGTATTTTCTCGATTTACACAGTCCCTTTCTCTCCCATAATGCACCGCCCCGCTCGCCTTAACTTTTGCTTGATTACTTAAATTCCTTGAACTGCTAGCACCTTGAGTTTTTATTTAAGTAAGCAAATCCATTCGTATTTATACAAGCACAGTAACTAAAAAAAATCTGTGAACTCTAAGAATCACAAGAAAATGATGGTTGGGATATAATGCTTTAAGATTAATTCTTAATAATTTTGTTCATTACCACAATAAACGATTTATTATTTTAATTACCAACGTTTATTGTTTCAGTGAATAAAGTTATTAAAAATAATCAACTACTTTTAAATTTTAGATTTGGTTGTGGTATTGGATAAAGGTTGGGATAAAATCTTTTAGAAACCATCTTAAAAATCTTGTTTATTATCGCAATAAACGATTAATTATTTTTAATAACTGAAATGTTTGCGGCAATTAATAAAGTTACTTATTTTAAAAAACGGTGATTAAGTGCTTTATTTTTCATTTAATAAATGGTCATTAATAGTATTAACAAACGATTATCAAACGCTGACATAGTTTTTAATAAACCGTTTATTGTGACAAGAAAAACTTTATTGTGACAATAAATAACAAGTCAATAAACGCCGTTTCTTATATTAATGAACGTTTGTTTTTTCAGTGTACGCGCTACACGCTACCCCGTTACCTGTTATCCCGCTTCACAGCAGTGTCTAACTACTCACTATCCGTCAACCCGCTACCCGCTTCCCATTACCCCGCTACCCCATCAACCAATACCCTGGCCATTTGTCATGAAAACGGCTTGGTCGGATTTTGTACAAAATACTACGCCATCTACGCCACTTACCGAACATTACCTCAACATTTGGTTCTAAACACTCCACTGGTATAAAATCAGTGAGTCCTCAGCGAATTTGTATGAGATTTTTATATAATATCTAAGAAAACAACGTTTACTTTGTCAGCTAGTAAGGTCGTGACAACTCAGAAATCTTCGTTGCCTCATGCACGACAACTTTGTTAAGGATATGGTCGAATGCATAGTTAACGTTCTAAAGAGAAAATTGTGTTTCCACATTTTTTTCTATGAATCTGAATGAATCTTATGAACGGCTTGGCCGATTTTGTACAATTTTCTTAAAAACCCTACTGTAATAATACTCGAACATTTTGTCAAAATTTTATGACAAACGGCACGAACTCATTTTACGATCTTTCTATTTTACCATTTCAAAAGTAATGCATTTCATTTGAAAGAGTGTTTTTGAGATTTTGTTTAATCAAATTTTTTTGGAATTTCGAATTTTCCATTTTTTTTTTTTTTTTTACTTTTTCTTGCATTCTAGTTCCCCATCACAAATGTTCCAGTTTTTCATTTGAAAACCACTGCACCTGCAATAACATGCAATTTTATTTTTGCAAGCCATTGAATTTTCCGAGTTTTTCATCAAGAAATTTCTATTTTCTATTCGAAAATCCACTTTGAAATTTTCCATTTGAAAAAAAATGCATTTCATTTGAAAAATTGTTTTTGAGATTTTGTTTAGTCAAATTTTTTTTGCATTTCAAATTTTCCTTTTTTTTTACTTTTTCTTGCATTCTAGTTCCCCATCACAAATGTTCCAGTTTTCCATTTGAAAACCACTGCACCTGCAATAACATGCAATTTTCCCTTTGCAAACCAATGAATTTTCCGAGTTTTTCATCAAGAAATTTCTATTTTCTATTCGAAAACCCACTTTGAAATTTTCCATTTAAAACCAATGTACCTGCAATAATATGCAATTGATTCCGGTGTCCGATACAAACCAAGACAGCGCTGAAGACACTGCCTCTCGAACATCCAAATCTTCTAGATTTGAAATGGTGCAACGTTGACCCAACGTTGACAGCCATAAACAATCATCGGTCGTATGAGGGCCATGTCGCAAATTACTTTCACTCTAGGGTCAAGCCGACTGCTGTAAAACTGCCATTTCGTCAGAGCGAAAGCTCCTCTGGCCCTGGTCAGAGCAGCATCTTTATGTCTATCGAAATACAAATACTGATTAAACCAGATACCCTTCACTTCACTTTTGCTCTTTAATCGCTATCCGTGAGGCCCAACGATGACCATCTTGCGCCTACCCCTATAGGCCAAAGCCAACGAGGTCTGGAACAGAATTGTTTCGCATTTCTGGAAATTTTTTTTCAGTTTCCAGTCATCGCAATATCGCTGAATCTACTCGAAGTCACGTTGCAAGAGAATTCTATTGACTTCGACCTTTGGGGCCGTTCTGTACGCAATCAGGTCATCGGCATACGCAATTGCCTGGATAAGGCTACCCATCAGATCGCTGGTGTAAATGCTGAAGAGGATCGGCGAATTAACGGCTCCCTGTTGCAGACTATTTTTTATTTCAAAGGTTGTGGTAGAAGTTACATTGCCACTTTTGACAACAAACTTTCTACCGTTGAGCATATCATAAAGCATATACAACAATGGTTTACTGATGTCTAGTCTAGTGAGCTTTTGGTACAACCCTGCTAACCATACGGTGTCGAAGGTCTTCTCTAAATAAACCAGAGCAGCACCCGTGCATTGTTTGTTGGACTTTTTCCATTGGATATCAGAAACGAGCTTAGACGCGGCATGAATGGTGTCATGTCCCGCCTTGAACCCGAAGAGCCCTTTCGATTACCTTTTCGAATACCTTGCTGAAGCTTGGAAGAAGACTGATTGACGGAAGATTTGATGGATTAGAGTTGTCCTTTCCCTTTTTCGAGAGAGGATTAACCACAGCTGTCTTCAAACGCACTGGATAATATGCATTATTCAGCGCGTTGTTGAACAGAGTGGTGTAGATGTCTATTGCCTCAATCGGTAAGTGTCTTGTCTCTACAATGTTGGATATACCATCGACACCTGCTGACTTTTTATTCTTTATTCGTTATGGCGTTTGCCAAAAAGTGGTATTTGAACCGCATGAAACCGCGGTTCTCAGATCGCCTCTGCACAGTAGACAGTTTGCTAGGGATCAAGCTAGCTGGCGGAGACTGTTAGTTGAAGACTAAAGCATCTGCTAGAGTGAATATCCGATCATTACTGCTTCTGCATGCACTCTGTGTATGTATGCATGCAATACAAACGAACTGGGTGAAATAATGTTATCAGTCAACATCGTAGACGACCTTTAGTTGTTAACGTTCGAAAATAACTTAATACACACGTTTCCAGCAGAGGACAGTAATGTTATTAACTTTCTACAAAGTTACTCATTTTCAAAAAGTGTTGACTGCATTTATTTATTTTGCTGAATTTTTGTTCACGAAAAACTATAAATTCAATTAACAACCCATAATGCAAAAAAAACAATTTGAATTTTGAAATTAACAACGAGTGGATTGATGACTTCCGAGAAAATAAATAACTGTATAACCAAAGACCATATAACAAGCATGTTACATGGTCTTTGGCATAACTTTCAAATGCACAGAGTGGACAGAGAGTAAAGTACCTACGTTCACTGGATGCTTAAATTAATAAAATTAAAAAGTTGGTTCCAAACCCTTTTTAGGAAAAGTTTAAAGTACAAAAAAAAATTACTATGATTAGAGCCAGATAGGGTGCTGCTTTTCATGTTTCGTGGCGTTATTCCAAGAATTAATTTCAAATTATATTTTTAAGTGATTTGCCCAAATAACCATAAAAACGCAGCTTAAGACTAATTAACAACATTTAAATTGTAACATTATGCGGTTGTTAACCGCAACCACAACACAAAATTAATATTCAAGTCAATCAATAACGAAAATATGTAAAACGAAAACATGCATAGCGAACTGCCCAAGCCCACCGCAAGATTGTTCATTGACTTTTGCATATTAAAATTGGAAACAAATTTGATTTAATTTTTTTACAGTGGAATCATCACTCTTTTATAGCTATTTGTCACTTTTCTCATGATCCAATTAATTTAATGGCTTTATTATGTTTTAGCCCATTATAAAAATAAAAAAAACGAAACATGTAATTTATAGCAACGAAACTGAAACATGAATCAAGTGATTAACGATCCATTGTGTTGCGTGCTGGTTTTTGGGGGAATGGGCTGGTAGGTACTCGCTTCAGTTGTTGGCTTTGGAAACAATTTGTAATGTGGTTTAACTTGTAGATTATATTACGGTGACTTAGTTGGTTTATTTCTAATGTGTTTTATCTTAAAGATAGGAATCAAAATTTTTAATCGGCTCAATGTAATTGAAAATGTTTTTCGTCTAAAAGGATACACACAGCTGTGTTCTCTTAGAATTCAGCATTTCTGTATTTTGATTTGATTTGATATTTGATATAATGTGAAAATATGAAGGTACTTCAGGAGGGAAAACGTTGTATTTATGTTATTTATACCGTATTTTACTACAGATGCAATGGAAATGTACACTCGGGCGTATACGTATTTTTTTTTTTTTTGCTTAAACATTGTTTGTGATCCTTATTATTTTTTGTTTTTGCTACCAATTATTATCTTGTAATTTTAAACAATTTCATGTTAATAAACTTAACAGCACGCTTATTTCTTCGATCATCAATTAATACTTACCCAAGTCTTCTGTTAATATGACCAGTGATTAATTTGAAGGTTGTCAATGTTGTTGTGGAATGTTTCGAGTTGTTATATTTAAACATGGCTTCTTCTGAAATTTCACTCACTGGTTTTGTGGTATGCTGGGATTTTCTAATTTGAACAAGTTCAGAAAGAGTTAATGGAACCCCTCTACTGTACAGTTTTTGTTTATTTCCAATGAAAAATATGAAAATGTTTGTCTGTCAATATATTGTCAATATTTGGGATAAATCCTCTGAAAGAACGTCTGGTTAATTTCTAGGTTCACAATTCGACCCGACTTTCGTACAGAAATGTTGACGATTAGTAAGCCGAACTCAATCAACCGTCGTCGGACTGACTCCTTCGTACTATAGAATATCATATGAGGTCGTGGCAAGGTGGAGGAGGGTGAATCTCGGGAAGAGGTTGAACAGCCTTTACCCACGGCCTCAGGGTCACAGCTTAAAAATGATGGGGATTCTCTGAAGGATGTAAATTAGCCGCAGCCTCAAAGTGAGGGAGATTCTCTGAAAGAGACAAAATATCCTATCGCCCAGCCTTAAGGTGAGGTAAGAACAAAATAATATTCGGTTAGAATTAGGAACAATCTATATTGCCCTAATTACCATAACTTGTTGCTTATCAATTTTTAGCGGTGGGAGAACTACTACTATTGTAGGTATAAGTTGATCGAATTTCCTACTTAATTTCACTTCTACTTTGGATTTTTATAATTTATGTTGTTGCCTTCGTTGACGTCACCTTCATATGAGTTCAATTTGATTTATATTCTTTTTTTTCATATTTTTGATGGCTGGTTTGGTTAGTCGGGGTAGTAGGGCATGAAATGTGACGCTTCGTTACAAAACGGCAATTCGACCTTGTGAAATTCGCCTATACGTATTAGTCACAATCATTCTTTGTTAACTATTCATTGTCCTCATAGAAATTTCCCTTTATTTAGAAAAAGTAATTTACCATCCCAAGCAATTAAAGATCAAATTAAAAATTACAGAACCATAGCTAAGCTATAATCTTGAGTGATTAACAGTATGCAATGTGCTCGAACATTTTGAGTCTGAAAATTTTGCTTTAAATTGCGAAAGTCCGCAAGGCAGCCATTTAAGATCTAATATATTAATTTTTTTCCTCTACTTAAGATTTTCATAAAATAAATCTCTTTTCGTTAAAAAGATAACATGCAGGGTTATCGGCCTACTGGAACGAACATCTTTTTTTTAGAGAACAGTTCTGTTCGAAGCTTTTGAAAGAGCCAAGTAATAGTAATAGAAACCACTTGGTATATTAGCATTTTAAATTTATTAAAATTCGTTCTGATAACACCAAGATTTTATTACTTTCACGCCACATTGTTATTTCATCAGAAACATACATTTTATCAATGCCTTAATTTAATCTGTCTTAATGAAAGCAAATATTTTCCATACATTTTCTGTGAAAACTGTTAACTATTCTATTTCATTTGGTTAATAAATTAATTTACATTTAACAGTTCAAATCACTAAAGCACCTAAAACTATAATGTGTATAAAGTTGAAAATGTATTCAGAGTTTAAAATAATACTTCTGTACAAATTCAAATTTATATTACATACCTTCTGGCGAACCACAAAACTTGTAGCCTCTGAAAAATCGTAGTCTGGCTGTACGGTAGTAAGAAGAGAAAACACTTAGAAATTATTACTTAGACTAAAAATATATAAGCAACCAAATCCGAAAAACCTCATAATTTATTATTAGCCAACTAATCTGTTGCAAGAAAATAAATTCACTTATTGTATCAAACCACGCTACGAGAAACAACCTTCCATTCAATCTAGCAATAAAATTCAACTTAATATAATTATAATCTCGTCTTTTAATAAGCAGCTACATTTCTTAATCGGTAATCTCCTCGACACCAATTTCATTATCAACAACAACACCAACATTAACACTAACATAAGGATAGGATTAAGCAACGATATTTCATCGCAGCAGAAGGCTCAATCGAGCCATTGATGCAAAATCAATGTTTTTTTTAATGTTAATCTAAATTAGTAAACATATTAATCAAATCTTGTTCTCTTCCATGTACCAAAATCACCAATACTATTTAATCAATATTTGTTAATCATAATCTTTTAAATAAAACAATTACTTACGACTAACTTACTTACAATAATAAACATAACATGCTTAGAGTAGAGCACCCGATGAGGGCCAGTAAGTTATACATAAGTAGCATGTAAGTAGTTTTGCGTTGATTGAAATAAAAAAAAATGAAGTACATATGCAAACAAAAATATCATAACTTTCTATCTTTTGGGAGCAAAGTGGTCTTCTTCTTGAACTGGAGAACTCTGCATTTCTGGTATTTCAACTGATCTTTTTTTCGAAAATGAAGTGGTAGGTTGCTCTGCCTATAATTTAAAAAAAAAATGTATACACCTACATTATATGAAAATACAGACAAAATTACTTGCCTCGTTTTCGTAGCTGGAATTCGATTCCCTTGTTTGGCAATGGTTATTCAAAAAAAAAAAACAATTCCCCGAATCACCACAACTAGGGCTCGAAAACATCATCGGCACCAGCTCCACTTTTTTCGACTTGTTCAGCTCACGTAAATGCCGAAGGAATTGTGATCTAAGCGCGTGAATTTTTCTTTTTATGAGCTCTATAGTGACGTTGGGAGCTAAAGGTTTGAGCTGATCCATTATCACTTGCAATGAATCAGCAATTTTAACCCTATTAATGTAGTCCGGATGTTTGACGACATACAGTACAGATGCATTTCCTAGTTGCATATTAACTCCAAAGTCAATTCATTTGTCCAAATGAAATTCGGTGCCATTTTTGATACTTTGTATTAGGGTGTTTTCATAAGCGTCGGAAATCTGCGTTAGAATAATCGTCTTTCTGCTTTGTTGCATAAATGAACAGGAACACACCAAGTCTGCAGTACGCGTGCAGGCCTGCTTTAGTACAATTTTATAAGTTAGTCACTGAATGTTCATTAACATCAGACAAAAATCCAGAAAAATCCTTAAAAAAAGATAAATTTAATTTAAAACAGAAATTTACTAAGAAAATATGAATAATAAATTAAATTTTTCGCACTTCAAATTATTTGCTTTTATTTTCCGCGTTCTCTTCTTCTGTCTCCTGTCTGCTGTCATTGTAAAATGGCTGCACAATCTGCCCGACGACGCCGATGATATTTATGACGTTTATGAACATGCCTATTGCAATTCATCTGCGTTTGTACGACGCAGTTTCTGAGTTTATGAACAGATCTACATAAGTTAGGCTGACGTTTATGAAAACACACTTATTCTTATTAAACACTTTTTATTAAAGACGCAAAGACGTAGTTTAAAATAATTTGACACACAAAAAAAATACAAAGTAAAGGCAATGGTAAAATGTTCGTATAAGGAAAGTTGAGTGATTTGATTTTGCAAAGTTTGAATTAGTTTTTATTTTTGGAACTAGCTCAACACAAAGTTTCAATAAACTTTTGAAATTTTAAAATAAACGTCTTCGCCCGTAATTATGCACTACTTGGGACTATCAATAGTTTCAGAAAACTGTTGAAAATTTAAAATAACCGCCCCTAAGTATGCAATTGATGTATGCACAATGATGCGATACTTGCATACATCACTTTAATCATTTATTTGCTGTTAGAGCATTAATTTTTATTTCTGTTTATTTTCTGCCACTGTTGTTTATGAGCCAGAGCAGGTCAGGTGCAGAGGAGCTGAAGTACTGTTTTCTCCTCCTGCTCATCCATAAAGCTTCTGCAGTAATCATTAGAAAATACGCCCAGTCGCGCGGCGGCGGCCGGCGGCGTTTATTCCTATAAGACAGTATGTCCAGTAATGACACCAATAAACGAGCTTATATGCAATCTGCTTTGAGATATCAGGCACCTAGATCTCTTTAAGTCCAGTTAAGACAAATGTTTTTCGTCGCCTGACAGGTGTTTATGCTATGTTGCATGTAGCGATTGTATACCCACATTAAAATCGTTAATATTGAAAAAATATTCACATGGTTTTTTATATATTAAATATATCACCATGTGATAACTTTACCTTAAATGTGAGCATAAAATTTCCTTCTCGAATTATTTTTGTTACACCGAACGATGTCATTTGAATGGTTGAATTACAGTGCCGTATTTTCATTAAAAATTGTTTGGATAGCGGATGAGCACCGTTCAGTAACAATTTCAATGGCTCGGGTGGAGAAGGCAATTGTGGTAGTTTCACTTTACGAATCACGCAGCACATGCCCACTGTCTCGTATTTGAATTTCAAGGCATGGCAACGCAACTGGGACATGATACATCCATTGCACCGATAACAACATTTCTATGAGCACTATAGTCTATAGTCGACAGTGTGATCATATGTAAAGGCAACATTTTCTAAATTGATCGGCCGTTCTTTAGGCGAATGCGAACGATTCATTCGTTCACGATTACGTTCATTGCATGAACTACGATCTTCAAAATTTTCATTTTGCCTATTAAGACTTTCTCTAATAAACCTAATCGTTCGGCGACCAATATTTCTTCGTTAACCACGTGGCATTCTTAAAATTAAAAAAAAAACTAATTAATTTCCAATATACATATGTATTTCGACTTGTTATTATGAATTCAATCTTGATTCTTTCGTTAGGAAAATAATGTTTTTATTTGTTTAAATAGTTAATGATATTTTGAAGGCCTTCAGAAAAATAAAAAAGAAATATCATTCAATTTGTGAATTTTATCAAACAGTGATAAAACAGAAAACATTCTTAAGAATAACAATCTTGTACATATGAATGTATGTAGGAACTTAGAAAAAATTCTTATTGACTGCGGTTAAGATTTATGTTAAGCGGTATTTTTTATCGACATTTTTTGATTTTGTGTGTCAACCAAAACTTCACAGCGTAAAATAAGAAGTAATAATACTTCACAGTCAATTTTGAAAAAAAAATTTCATTATGAACGTTTCGGATTTTTTGAAAAGTTTCACCTTTTTCTTCGAAAGATGAAATCACCCCAATAATCCACTTCCTCTACTTCCTTCGATTTTTCTCAGCAATCGACAATTCAGGCGTAATCTTTGAGGATGACGCATTCAAAACATCTTCATCCAATTCAAATGGTTCGCTTTCAAACAAATCTTCTACAAAAGAAAAAAGAAAACAATAATATACCACTAAACTGAAATAAGTTAATTACCAAGCGAAGATGAATTCGGAGTGGAATTAGATTGCCCAACATCTAGTATCATTGCAGTAGCACCAAGTTCTTGGTAATTTTCTTTCTTGCTCTGCTTCTCTAGCTCTACAATTAATAAGCACTCGTAAAAAGAATAAAGAAGAAATTGCATTTAAATAACTACATATACCTTCAACTTGCCCACGAAAAAAAATTTCTTTCCTCAATTAAATTATTTTGAACAATCTTAATTTTCGATTCGCAAGCCGAACCGATGGCATTAAGTGCATTCATTGTATCCTTAAACATTTTCCTCTCTTCATTATTCATCTACAAATAAATTTATTTTAAAGCAGATTTGTTCAAGCAATTCGCAAAATAAAATCATGTAACAATATGGTTTAATTTTTCTCTATTAATTTAAACACAAAAAATTCACTTATTTAACCTCCAAAAGGATGTTATTGTAATGTGGTTGACTTTTTGAATCATTAGTTTTTGCATATACATATCTCCAAGTTTCAAGGTCAACAGAATTATTGTAATAAACCCTTATCATCGCGGTGTCTATATTTATGTGCGTATGTGCCTGTGTACGTTTGAACTGTATTGATATTAATTATTTTACCATCTTATTTGTTATACTTTGAATTTTGAATACTTGTTCTATACAAAACAAATTAGTTACTTCTGAATATTTTAAGTCCAATGAAAACTTTTCTTATTTCATTATAAAATATTTTATTGAACTATAAACTTGAACTTGAATGATTATATCTTAACTACAAAAGGTATTATTTTCTTAATTCAACTATTTTGTTGCCTACAATGTAATTATTTGACTTTTATTTAAGTTGCAGGCGCTTTTTGTTAAATAAACATTTCTTAAATAAATGTACTCTGACTAAATAAATTCATCAAACTGTTTCTTATCGGTTATCTTCGAACCACTACAAACTACCAAAATCTGAAAGTGGGTAAAAATCGTAATTTTAATGCATAGTTGATTTCATCATTTCTTCTGTATTTAAGAACTTATTGATAATTCCAGCAAGTCATGTCAATTCTAACGATTCTTCATTCCATGCTTAACATGAAAGATAGAAACATATTAAGAATTAGACAAAAATAGCATAGTAACTTTTTTCCGCTACTAGAAAGAAAATAATAGCTTGGACGAAGTTGACGTTACAACAGTGCCTGTGGATGTAAATGCAGCTTTATCAGTAGTAGAAGAAGATGCTATTTTAGAATCATCTAACCTGAATGGAATTTCACAAAGAATAAAACGAAATTTTCAATTGATCCAGTAAGGATTTTTTTCTTCTCTAAGCTTTCTTTATAGAAGCATGAGAGTACGTATTCGCCCTTTTGGACTATGAATATAATTTTAAGGAAATGTGTTGAAAAAAATGTACTTGTACAAATCACTTGTTACGCAGGGGAGTCATCTGGGGCCCCTTCTCTTTATATTAGCTATCAATTATGCGCCGTTATGTGTAAATAATAGTGAAATTCTCATGTT
This sequence comes from Sphaerophoria taeniata, assembly GCA_943590905.1. Lineage (NCBI taxonomy): Eukaryota > Metazoa > Arthropoda > Insecta > Diptera > Syrphidae > Sphaerophoria > Sphaerophoria taeniata. Next base: position 239,391,114 of record OX016540.1, read on the forward strand.
TGCAGATGACATCAGGATATATAAAAATTTAACGTCTGAAAGTGATCGAAAAAATGATACTAACCGTTTTAAAATATGGTGTGAAAGGAACAGTTCAAATCTTAACCCGATAAATAGCCAAACAATGACCTTCTCTAAAAAACGTTCACCTTCATCTTATGACTATGTCATTTCAAACCTTTTTTTTTAAACTCAGACTCACGTTTTTACTGTTAAGGACTTAGAAGTTCTTTTAACACATAATTTCGATTTTGCTGAGCATAATAACGGCATGTAAGATTAGGTGAAAAGAATTCCGGGATCCTAGTGTCACCAGTGTTTTATACAACGGGTTGGTTCCCATCTTGAGTATGCATGGCAGGTGTGATCTCATTTATATAATGTTTGTAATGAAAGACTGGAATCTGTGCAACGGAATTCACGCGTTTTTTGTTAACGTACCAGTATTGCGTCCAATGCGTTTTAATATGATCTAGCATGATACACAATCAGTTAAATTTTTTTTCTTTTTGTTCTATTAGAATATTTTCCATAAATATTTTCCTAAATAAGCCCAGAAAACTGTGTTTTTTTCTTTTAAATTGGTCAAAGACTTGTTAAATTGCGAATGATAATTATCGTTCAAGAAGTCTGATTACTCATAATTATTATTTGACTAAATTGACTTTGAATTAAGGCATTAGAGCACGGCGTATAGCCCCTGTTGGCCAAATAAAAATACAAATTTCAGGAAATGTGCTTAAAATCGTATTATACTTTTCCAAAATTATTAGAACTTACTGCGTTGCTGTCTTGCTTTTTCTTGAACTCGTAAACTTATATAAGTTCTGCTAGGTACGTTCTGCTTTGCTTGGTATCTGTAAATATCTGTAAATAAAAAGAAAAAACGAAAAATTAAAATTAAATTCATGCAACGAAATTATTGAAAATTCAAAAATATAACGACATAAATGAACTTACCGCTTGTTGTTTGGCTTAAAAATCTTGCTTTTACCAATCCAATATTTGGTTTGTACGTTCTGCTTTTCTTGGTATCTGAAAATAAAAAGAACATTGAACATTGAATTTACAGCACTTCGCACATGAATTTGACGAACTACAGACACATAGCAGCACTGGTGACTGAGACCATCGGCTGGAAATAAAAAGAAAAAATAAGAGCAATATTCATGCAACGAAATTATATAAAATACAAAAAATATAACGAAATACATGAACTTACCGCTTGTTGTTTGTGTTCCAAAAATCATATAATACATTGTACTTACCCTTCCTTGCTTGATCTTCAATCGGTTTGAAATCATCTTGTTTTTGTTAATTTTATCGATCAAATAAAAATATTTGTCACAATTCTCAGACAAAATTGAGTATTCGTATATCGATCAGTTTTTTTTTTTTTTTTTTTGTAGTGCGAAATAGAACATTTTTTAACATTTGACCATTTGTGATTTGAAAAGTACAGTTTTATTTTTCCTAAACCTTCTCCCCATATTCCTCTTTGGTTAAGAAAAAATAATTAAGCAAATATGTCAAGCGGTTTGGCCAGTTAGCGAACGAACACAAAAATAAGCTGTTCTTTTAAATATGTATATAGATATGTACAATTGTATACATACATATATATACTTACGACTTTAGTATTTACTACGATGTTTTGTTTATATTTATTGAGAAACGAAAGAACTTAAATACGACTGATGAATTATCACTTTCAAGGCAGCGTACCAATATTTTACTCTCTTTTTATTTTTTAATTAACAAAAACACATTTAGCTCCGAGATAAGAATTTTTTTTTTTTTTAGGGGTTTTTGTTCCCTTTTTATGCCAAAGCACAGTGTGAGCGTTAGGGAAAGTGGGATAAATGGAGAGGGTTTAGGATGAGGTGTCGGTTAACATTGGTCTTGAATTCCTGAACACTACAGTAACTGGGGAAGACAGAGTGTGGAAGAGAGTTCCATATTCGCGTAGTACGGCTAAAGAACAATTCTCTAAACATAACCGTACGTCCGAAGTTGGGCTCGAGGGTGAACTGATGGGCATTCCTGTAGGCTCGGGTATTACGGTTGCATATCTTAAGGGGAGGAATGCAACTGGCTATTTCACTAGAGCATAAACCATTGAAGGAACGGTAAAAGAGAGTGAGGCATGAGACATTAAGTCGATGTTCAAGTGACGTAAATTTCTCAACGATGGTAGGGTCACCAATCATCTTAAATGCTCTTTTCTGGATACTGTCCAGAAGACTTAAGTACGTTACTGGAGCACCAGCCCAAACGTGGGAGTTGTACTCAAGCTTTGGGCGTATGTAAGTTTTGTAGATGGTAGCCAGATCAGAAGGGGAAAAAAGTTCTTGCATCGTCTTAAAAAACCTAAACATTTTGCGGCATTTTGGCGACATCGCATATGTGATCATTCCACAAGAGGTGGTCGGTGATACACATACCGAGAATTTCGAGATGTTCGGTTTCACTGATGCAAGTGCCACTCATGGACAGTGGCAAGGGGGGTATATCTCGTTTCAACGATGCAAGATAGCATTGAATTTTCGAAGCATTAAACTCTACGCGGTTTTTTATTCCCCATTGTACAATGCTGTTTAAGTCAGAGTTTAATGAGCTTATCATATTTAGCCGTTGCATATCCACATCCGAAGGGGAGGGATGAGAGTCTGGGAACGAATATGAAAAGCTAAGAGTACTATCGTCAGTAAAACAAAGAATTGGAATAGAAGTTTGTGGGTTTCAGACTTGAACCCGTCCAATACAACTTGTATGGAATGGTTCGAAAGAAAGTTTCTAATCCAACGAAGGAGAAATTCATCAATACCGAAAGCACGCATTTTCGATAAGAGAGCCTGGTGCCAAACTCTATCAAATGCTTTTGAAATATCAAGTGCAACAATCTTACTTTCTCCAAAACGATGTAAAGATTTGTTCCACTGTTCGGTGAGATATGCCATCAAATCACCAGTGGACCTGTTGCTGCGAAAGCCGTAATGCCGGTCATTAAGAAGCTTTCGTTCTTCAAGATATTTCTTAAGCTGATAATTTATCAGCGTTTCCATGACCTTAGAAAAAAGGGACGTAAGTGCAATCGGACGATAATTGGAGGGAGATGAGGGTTCGCCTTTTTTGGGTATAGGCTGGACAAATGCTGTTTTCTAACTACTCGGAACGAGCCCAGAAGAATAGGATAGATGGAAAAGCTTACGCAAGGGTTTTGCCAGCGTTGAAGAACACCTCTTCAGAACAATAGCGGGGATACCATCCGGGCCAGCGGATTTGTGTATGTTGAGATCCTTTAGGACCCTCGCCACAGCACGAGTGCGAAAGAAGATTTGTTCCATGGAATCATTGACGCGCTCAAGAACTGGCGGAGTCATGTCACTCTCTGGCAGCGAAGAGTTGGCGGCGAACTGCCTAGCAAAAAGGTTCACTTTCGCAAGAGAGCTAACGACTGGAGTGTCATCATCAACGAGCGTTGGGACCGAGGAAGAAGAAGAATTCTTCATGTTTTTCACAAATGACCAAAAATTTTTACTGCCTTTGGGACATTGCAGTATTTTTTGCCTTAGTTTTTGGTCATGTAAAAATTTGGTCCGTCGAATATGGACATTGCAGGCCTTCCTGGCTTGTTTAAACTTATTCCGGTTTTCCTCAGTAGGGTTGGCTTTGTAACAACGGAAACTAACCTCTTTAACCCTGATAACCTCTTTACAGCTCATATCAAACCATGCGTTCTCTTTGGGTCTGATGCTCTTAGCCCTATTCGGGATAAAAGTTCTCATTCCCAGAAGAATTAAACTTGTGAGCATATCCGCACTGGAATCTACGTCACTATCGAAGAAGCATAGTGACCAGTTAAAGATCCGGAAAAAATTATTGAGACCGTCCCAGTCGGCTTTCTCGTATTGCCAAACAGTTCTCTTAGGAGCTCTCTCTTTAACTGGGATTTTTTGACACGAGAAATTTGCGGATATGCCGCAATGGTCAGATCGGCCTAGAGGCGATAATACACTTATTGTATATTTATCAGGGTCAGAGGTAAGGAACAAGTCAAGAGTGTTTTCTACTTGGCCGTCAATGTCCGGTATTCGAGTGGGCTCGTTGACCAACTGAGCAAGATGGTTAAACTCAGCAAAAATCTCAGCACACACTCCTTCGGGTGTTGTCTTGCTCGAATGGAGAAGCCAGGAAGAATTGTGTACATTGAAATCGCCCGTAATAACGATTTCAGTGCGAGGATACAAGGAACCAATTCTTTGGATGGAGTCGGACAGTGAGTCAAATTCGTTAGAAGTTGAAACCCTGTCCAAATTTGGGCTTCTATAAAGGAAACAATAATGGATGATGTGCTTATTAACGGAAAATTTTAACCACATAAAATTAAAGAAAGGATTTAAATGAGAGCTGTACTGTGGTTGAAATTGGTAAGCAACATCACTTCTAATATAAACGGCGAGGCCATGGTGGGAAAGGAATAGTGGCACTAAGTTTTACCCATGAATGTGAAATTCAGTAGGATCAGTAGCCTCACCTACTTGGGTTTCACTTAGTGCCAAAACAGCTGGCCTGTTTAAAATAGTGTGGAGATACGTCGACAGAAAATTCGTTCTCAACCCACGAATATTACTGTAGTCGACCCTGAAATTCTCAGCCATTGCAGTATTCAAAAAATTTCAAAACTAAAACAAACGAGCTCTAAGAAAACCACTGAATTCAATCCCAGACTTCTTTTCGACTCGGCGCCCCTGTTAGTGTTATGCCTTAACAGTTGCGTAAATCGATCCGACCCTGGAACTCAAACAGTAATATAAAATTGTAAGTCATAAAATGTCAAACTATTATTATACGCAAGCAATTTTGTGAATTAGAAACAAATAATTTACCAAAGAACTAAAACGAATGTTAGTTTATATGCTCAACTGGAAAGAACATTCTACTTTCACAATAAAGGGAAGCAATTTTGTGAAAAACTAGGTAAGCAAACATCTCAAACAAATAATCTAATTGACTTCAATACATATTTTGTTAGATGAAAAACAAAAGCTGACCAACAGAAGTACGGTGACATTATTTTGGATTTCAGCTGCCTCTGAATTGCAGACACATGGGATGTGAAAATTGAAAACAATCGAGATAAAAGAACTTCGAGGAACTCAATAGGGGATATTGCATCTATGTACATATAAATTACCGGACTAGTCCGAGAACGCCTTCTCATCTCCTGCTATCGCTATAGTGCTGCATAGAACCACGGCGATAGTAATAGATATCGATGATGTCTGCACTGCCCTCCGATCAACTGGGTATAATCAACACAGCTTAATACAAAACCACTTCCAAAATCTCCAGCTTTTCCAGGTATTATTTTATTCTCTCATGTTATTGTAATAATTTGATTCAAATAAAATTGTTTTGCCTCTTTTTGGAAATCCAATCATTGCATTTAGACCCGACGTAGTTTTATCACACGAAAACGATGAAACATATAAAGACGGTCTTGTCAATTTTGATGAACTAAATATCTGGGTACAAGATAAGTGCGTACCTCTGGTACGTGAGATAACATTCAAAAATGCCGAAGAACTAACCGAAGAAGTTCTGCCGTTTTTGATACTTTTCCACAATCCTGAGGATACTGAATCAATCAAAGACAACAAAGCTATCATCGAAAATGAACTTCTTTCCGAGAAACGTATGTTGTTCTATCTATTTCGTGAAATGTTGGAATTTTTTTTAGGGAATTCCACAAAACAAATAACTGCCTATCAATTTAAGAAGTACGGAATGAATTTCAAAATTTGACAGTATTTTTAATAAAATGCGATTGAAAAATTTTCTTGTTGTAGCCATTGTTGTTACTTCACAGGAGCCAGAGTGTTTGAAAGGTTGTCAAAAAAATGGTTTGTTCAGTTTTTCAAAGCTGATATCAGTCATTTTGGTTTATTCTTTGTTTAACCTCGTCGAATTTTATCGAAAAGTACCTTGGAATAGTTGTTGAATCTTTGGTTTTCCTTTTAATTGCGCACGTAAAATCTGGAATTTTTCTTTTCTTTATCACTAATAATTTTCACCGTTTGTTGGTAATTTTTCCTATTTTAAATTTATTTCAATAAATTTTTTTTTTTTAATAGCAAGTCTGACTCTCTCAATATCTTGAATTAAAATGAAATGAAAATATTTTTTTTTTCGACAAAACGAAAAGTGCCAGACACAGTTGCAAAAAGGCTTACTATTGTTGCATAATCTCCAGACGAATTATTCTGCAGTGTTGTTTTTGGCTGTTGGTTTGGATGGTTGAAGGACGACTTGCTTAGTCTGCTATTACACGTTGAAACTAGTTTCATGCAATATCTTCGAATTCTGCTTTCTTATCTTATCCTGTTTCTCAATTGGTATTACACGTTGAAACTAAATGCATGAAACTTATTTGACAGTTCCCTTTTATTCTCATTTCGCTGTCATAAAATGTCAAATTACTATTATAAGGAATAATATTTAAATCAAGTCAAGGAGACAAATAAAACTAACAGAAGCTCAATTGATCAGAACCAGTAGACTGACGACTTACTCAAAATATGTATCCGAACTCAACGAACGAAAATTCAACTAAGAGACAAAAAAAAATCGTCCTTCAGGGTGGAGCGGTTTTTCGAATTACCGATCTTCTTGAATGTCGACTTGGGCGGTGATGTGATTAATTTTACTTCGATATTATTAGAGTCCTGATCATTTGATGGATCCGGGTCATAGTGGAATTCCCTAAAAATAGAGGGTTAACAAATAATGACAGAAATGCTTCAAGTTTTCATTTACCTATGGAATTTTCCATTGAACAAATCTTGAAAGAACTGCTTTAGCTTGGCAGGTTTGTACATATCCTTGAATTCGGGGAACAGATACATGTACATAACTAAATGAATCAATGGCAATAAGTGGCAGGTCTTCTTCAGATTTTTCCAGATGATGGAGTGGGTGAACAAAACGTATGCCATCAGCAATGAGGAAATTTACATTTTCTTTATCAAAAATACAAAAAAGATTAATGAAGATTGTATGAAATCTGTTAGCGCTAACTTTTGAGCTAAATATATGTAGTTTCATGATAGATTTTTGCATGAGAGTTTTGTTTACATGCAATGAAAAATACATATTGGTAGGAAATTCTATTTTGTTGCTAGCAAGTACCTTCAATATTGTAACGTATTCGGTGTTTATTGACTTTTATATAAGAATAATGTTTATTTATATTAGAAATAAAATTTATGTATTCTGAAATTATTGGTTTAGCGCCGCTAAACTAGCCAACTATGAGGAATCGCCCCTGGAAAAGTATCAAAAACGGCAGAGCTTCTTCGGTTAGTTCTTCAGCATTTTCGAATATTATCTCACGTACCAGAGGTACGCACTTCTCTTGTACCCAGATATTTAGTTCATCAAAATTGACAAGACCGTCTTTATATGTTTCATCGTTTTCGTGTGATAAAACTACGTCGGGTCTAAATGCAATGATTGGATTTCCAAAAAGAGGCAAAACAATTTTATTTGAATCAAATTATTACAATAACATGAGAGAATAAAATAATACCTGGAAAAGCTGGAGATTTTGGAAGTGGTTTTGTATTAAGCTGTGTTGATTATACCCAGTTGATCGGAGGGCAGTGCAGACATCATCGATATCTATTACTATCGCCGTGGTTCTATGCAGCACTATAGCGATAGCAGGAGATGAGAAGGCGTTCTCGGACTAGTCCGGTAATTTATATGTACATAGATGCAATATCCCCTATTGAGTTCCTCGAAGTTCTTTTATCTCGATTGTTTTCAATTTTCACATCCCATGAGTCTGCAATTCAGAGGCAGCTGAAATCCAAAATAATGTCACCGTACTTCTGTTGGTCAGCTTTTGTTTTTCATCTAACAAAATATGTATTGAAGTCAATTAGATTATTTGTTTGAGATGTTTGCTTACCTAGTTTTTCACAAAATTGCTTCCCTTTATTGTGAAAGTAGAATGTTCTTTCCAGTTGAGCATATAAACTAACATTCGTTTTAGTTCTTTGGTAAATTATTTGTTTCTAATTCACAAAATTGCTTGCGTATAATAATAGTTTGACATTTTATGACTTACAATTTTATATTACTGTTTGAGTTCCAGGGTCGGATCGATTTACGCAACTGTTAAGGCATAACACTAACAGGGGCGCCGAGTCGAAAAGAAGTCTGGGATTGAATTCAGTGGTTTTCTTAGAGCTCGTTTGTTTTAGTTTTGAAATTTTTTGAATACTGCAATGGCTGAGAATTTCAGGGTCGACTACAGTAATATTCGTGGGTTGAGAACGAATTTTCTGTCGACGTATCTCCACACTATTTTAAACAGGCCAGCTGTTTTGGCACTAAGTGAAACCCAAGTAGGTGAGGCTACTGATCCTACTGAATTTCACATTCATGGGTAAAACTTAGTGCCACTATTCCTTTCCCACCATAGCCTCGCCGTTTATATTAGAAGTGATGTTGCTTACCAATTTCAACCACAGTACAGCTCTCATTTAAATCCTTTCTTTAATTTTATGTGGTTAAAATTTTCCGTTAATAAGCACATCATCCATTATTGTTTCCTTTATAGAAGCCCAAATTTGGACAGGGTTTCAACTTCTAACGAATTTGACTCACTGTCCGACTCCATCCAAAGAATTGGTTCCTTGTATCCTCGCACTGAAATCGTTATTACGGGCGATTTCAATGTACACAATTCTTCCTGGCTTCTCCATTCGAGCAAGACAACACCCGAAGGAGTGTGTGCTGAGATTTTTGCTGAGTTTAACCATCTTGCTCAGTTGGTCAACGAGCCCACTCGAATACCGGACATTGACGGCCAAGTAGAAAACACTCTTGACTTGTTCCTTACCTCTGACCCTGATAAATATACAATAAGTGTATTATCGCTTCTAGGCCGATCTGACCATTGCGGCATATCCGCAAATTTCTCGTGTCAAAAAATCCCAGTTAAAGAGAGAGCTCCTAAGAGAACTGTTTGGCAATACGAGAAAGCCGACTGGGACGGTCTCAATAATTTTTTCCGGATCTTTAACTGGTCACTATGCTTCTTCGATAGTGACGTAGATTCCAGTGCGGATATGCTCACAAGTTTAATTCTTCTGGGAATGAGAACTTTTATCCCGAATAGGGCTAAGAGCATCAGACCCAAAGAGAACGCATGGTTTGATATGAGCTGTAAAGAGGTTATCAGGGTTAAAGAGGTTAGTTTCCGTTGTTACAAAGCCAACCCTACTGAGGAAAACCGGAATAAGTTTAAACAAGCCAGGAAGGCCTGCAATGTCCATATTCGACGGACCAAATTTTTACATGACCAAAAACTAAGGCAAAAAATACTGCAATGTCCCAAAGGCAGTAAAAATTTTTGGTCATTTGTGAAAAACATGAAGAATTCTTCTTCTTCCTCGGTCCCAACGCTCGTTGATGATGACACTCCAGTCGTTAGCTCTCTTGCGAAAGTGAACCTTTTTGCTAGGCAGTTCGCCGCCAACTCTTCGCTGCCAGAGAGTGACATGACTCCGCCAGTTCTTGAGCGCGTCAATGATTCCATGGAACAAATCTTCTTTCGCACTCGTGCTGTGGCGAGGGTCCTAAAGGATCTCAACATACACAAATCCGCTGGCCCGGATGGTATCCCCGCTATTGTTCTGAAGAGGTGTTCTTCAACGCTGGCAAAACCCTTGCGTAAGCTTTTTCATCTATCCTATTCTTCTGGGCTCGTTCCGAGTAGTTAGAAAACAGCATTTGTCCAGCCTATACCCAAAAAAGGCGAACCCTCATCTCCCTCCAATTATCGTCCGATTGCACTTACGTCCCTTTTTTCTAAGGTCATGGAAACGCTGATAAATTATCAGCTTAAGAAATATCTTGAAGAACGAAAGCTTCTTAATGACCGGCATTACGGCTTTCGCAGCAACAGGTCCACTGGTGATTTGATGGCATATCTCACCGAACAGTGGAACAAATCTTTACATCGTTTTGGAGAAAGTAAGATTGTTGCACTTGATATTTCAAAAGCATTTGATAGAGTTTGGCACCAGGCTCTCTTATCGAAAATGCGTGCTTTCGGTATTGATGAATTTCTCCTTCGTTGGATTAGAAACTTTCTTTCGAACCATTCCATACAAGTTGTATTGGACGGGTTCAAGTCTGAAACCCACAAACTTCTATTCCAATTCTTTGTTTTACTGACGATAGTACTCTTAGCTTTTCATATTCGTTCCCAGACTCTCATCCCTCCCCTTCGGATGTGGATATGCAACGGCTAAATATGATAAGCTCATTAAACTCTGACTTAAACAGCATTGTACAATGGGGAATAAAAAACCGCGTAGAGTTTAATGCTTCGAAAATTCAATGCTATCTTGCATCGTTGAAACGAGATATACCCCCCTTGCCACTGTCCATGAGTGGCACTTGCATCAGTGAAACCGAACATCTCGAAATTCTCGGTATGTGTATCACCGACCACCTCTTGTGGAATGATCACATATGCGATGTCGCCAAAATGCCGCAAAATGTTTAGGTTTTTTAAGACGATGCAAGAACTTTTTTCCCCTTCTGATCTGGCTACCATCTACAAAACTTACATACGCCCAAAGCTTGAGTACAACTCCCACGTTTGGGCTGGTGCTCCAGTAACGTACTTAAGTCTTCTGGACAGTATCCAGAAAAGAGCATTTAAGATGATTGGTGACCCTACCATCGTTGAGAAATTTACGTCACTTGAACATCGACTTAATGTCTCATGCCTCACTCTCTTTTACCGTTCCTTCAATGGTTTATGCTCTAGTGAAATAGCCAGTTGCATTCCTCCCCTTAAGATATGCAACCGTAATACCCGAGCCTACAGGAATGCCCATCAGTTCACCCTCGAGCCCAACTTCGGACGTACGGTTATGTTTAGAGAATTGTTCTTTAGCCGTACTACGCGAATATGGAACTCTCTTCCACACTCTGTCTTCCCCAGTTACTGTAGTGTTCAGGAATTCAAGACCAATGTTAACCGACACCTCATCCTAAACCCTCTCCATTTATCCCACTTTCCCTAACGCTCACACTGTGCTTTGGCATAAAAAGGGAACAAAAACCCCTAAAAAAAAAAAAATTCTTATCTCGGAGCTAAATGTGTTTTTGTTAATTAAAAAATAAAAAGAGAGTAAAATATTGGTACGCTGCCTTGAAAGTGATAATTCATCAGTCGTATTTAAGTTCTTTCGTTTCTCAATAAATATAAACAAAACATCGTAGTAAATACTAAAGTCGTAAGTATATATATGTATGTATACAATTGTACATATCTATATACATATTTAAAAGAACAGCTTATTTTTGTGTTCGTTCGCTAACTGGCCAAACCGCTTGACATATTTGCTTAATTATTTTTTCTTAACCAAAGAGGAATATGGGGAGAAGGTTTAGGAAAAATAAAACTGTACTTTTCAAATCACAAATGGTCAAATGTTAAAAAATGTTCTATTTCGCACTACAAAAAAAAAAAAAAAAAACTGATCGATATACGAATACTCAATTTTGTCTGAGAATTGTGACAAATATTTTTATTTGATCGATAAAATTAACAAAAACAAGATGATTTCAAACCGATTGAAGATCAAGCAAGGAAGGGTAAGTACAATGTATTATATGATTTTTGGAACACAAACAACAAGCGGTAAGTTCATGTATTTCGTTATATTTTTTGTATTTTATATAATTTCGTTGCATGAATATTGCTCTTATTTTTTCTTTTTATTTCCAGCCGATGGTCTCAGTCACCAGTGCTGCTATGTGTCTGTAGTTCGTCAAATTCATGTGCGAAGTGCTGTAAATTCAATGTTCAATGTTCTTTTTATTTTCAGATACCAAGAAAAGCAGAACGTACAAACCAAATATTGGATTGGTAAAAGCAAGATTTTTAAGCCAAACAACAAGCGGTAAGTTCATTTATGTCGTTATATTTTTGAATTTTCAATAATTTCGTTGCATGAATTTAATTTTAATTTTTCGTTTTTTCTTTTTATTTACAGATATTTACAGATACCAAGCAAAGCAGAACGTACCTAGCAGAACTTATATAAGTTTACGAGTTCAAGAAAAAGCAAGACAGCAACGCAGTAAGTTCTAATAATTTTGGAAAAGTATAATACGATTTTAAACACATTTCCTGAAATTTGTATTTTTATTTGGCCAACAGGGGCTATACGCCGTGCTCTAATGCCTTAATTCAAAGTCAATTTAGTCAAATAATAATTATGAGTAATCAGACTTCTTGAACGATAATTATCATTCGCAATTTAACAAGTCTTTGACCAATTTAAAAGAAAAAAACACAGTTTTCTGGGCTTATTTAGGAAAATATTTATGGAAAATATTCTAATAGAACAAAAAGAAAAAAAATTTAACTGATTGTGTATCATGCTAGATCATATTAAAACGCATTGGACGCAATACTGGTACGTTAACAAAAAACGCGTGAATTCCGTTGCACAGATTCCAGTCTTTCATTACAAACATTATATAAATGAGATCACACCTGCCATGCATACTCAAGATGGGAACCAACCCGTTGTATAAAACACTGGTGACACTAGGATCCCGGAATTCTTTTCACCTAATCTTACATGCCGTTATTATGCTCAGCAAAATCGAAATTATGTGTTGAAAGAACTTCTAAGTCCTTAACAGTAAAAACGTGAGTCTGAGTTTAAAAAAAAAGGTTTGAAATGACATAGTCATAAGATGAAGGTGAACGTTTTTTAGAGAAGGTCATTGTTTGGCTATTTATCGGGTTAAGATTTGAACTGTTCCTTTCACACCATATTTTAAAACGGTTAGTATCATTTTTTCGATCACTTTCAGACGTTAAATTTTTATATATCCTGATGTCATCTGCAAACATGAGAATTTCACTATTATTTACACATAACGGCGCATAATTGATAGCTAATATAAAGAGAAGGGGCCCCAGATGACTCCCCTGCGTAACAAGTGATTTGTACAAGTACATTTTTTTCAACACATTTCCTTAAAATTATATTCATAGTCCAAAAGGGCGAATACGTACTCTCATGCTTCTATAAAGAAAGCTTAGAGAAGAAAAAAATCCTTACTGGATCAATTGAAAATTTCGTTTTATTCTTTGTGAAATTCCATTCAGGTTAGATGATTCTAAAATAGCATCTTCTTCTACTACTGATAAAGCTGCATTTACATCCACAGGCACTGTTGTAACGTCAACTTCGTCCAAGCTATTATTTTCTTTCTAGTAGCGGAAAAAAGTTACTATGCTATTTTTGTCTAATTCTTAATATGTTTCTATCTTTCATGTTAAGCATGGAATGAAGAATCGTTAGAATTGACATGACTTGCTGGAATTATCAATAAGTTCTTAAATACAGAAGAAATGATGAAATCAACTATGCATTAAAATTACGATTTTTACCCACTTTCAGATTTTGGTAGTTTGTAGTGGTTCGAAGATAACCGATAAGAAACAGTTTGATGAATTTATTTAGTCAGAGTACATTTATTTAAGAAATGTTTATTTAACAAAAAGCGCCTGCAACTTAAATAAAAGTCAAATAATTACATTGTAGGCAACAAAATAGTTGAATTAAGAAAATAATACCTTTTGTAGTTAAGATATAATCATTCAAGTTCAAGTTTATAGTTCAATAAAATATTTTATAATGAAATAAGAAAAGTTTTCATTGGACTTAAAATATTCAGAAGTAACTAATTTGTTTTGTATAGAACAAGTATTCAAAATTCAAAGTATAACAAATAAGATGGTAAAATAATTAATATCAATACAGTTCAAACGTACACAGGCACATACGCACATAAATATAGACACCGCGATGATAAGGGTTTATTACAATAATTCTGTTGACCTTGAAACTTGGAGATATGTATATGCAAAAACTAATGATTCAAAAAGTCAACCACATTACAATAACATCCTTTTGGAGGTTAAATAAGTGAATTTTTTGTGTTTAAATTAATAGAGAAAAATTAAACCATATTGTTACATGATTTTATTTTGCGAATTGCTTGAACAAATCTGCTTTAAAATAAATTTATTTGTAGATGAATAATGAAGAGAGGAAAATGTTTAAGGATACAATGAATGCACTTAATGCCATCGGTTCGGCTTGCGAATCGAAAATTAAGATTGTTCAAAATAATTTAATTGAGGAAAGAAATTTTTTTTCGTGGGCAAGTTGAAGGTATATGTAGTTATTTAAATGCAATTTCTTCTTTATTCTTTTTACGAGTGCTTATTAATTGTAGAGCTAGAGAAGCAGAGCAAGAAAGAAAATTACCAAGAACTTGGTGCTACTGCAATGATACTAGATGTTGGGCAATCTAATTCCACTCCGAATTCATCTTCGCTTGGTAATTAACTTATTTCAGTTTAGTGGTATATTATTGTTTTCTTTTTTCTTTTGTAGAAGATTTGTTTGAAAGCGAACCATTTGAATTGGATGAAGATGTTTTGAATGCGTCATCCTCAAAGATTACGCCTGAATTGTCGATTGCTGAGAAAAATCGAAGGAAGTAGAGGAAGTGGATTATTGGGGTGATTTCATCTTTCGAAGAAAAAGGTGAAACTTTTCAAAAAATCCGAAACGTTCATAATGAAATTTTTTTTTCAAAATTGACTGTGAAGTATTATTACTTCTTATTTTACGCTGTGAAGTTTTGGTTGACACACAAAATCAAAAAATGTCGATAAAAAATACCGCTTAACATAAATCTTAACCGCAGTCAATAAGAATTTTTTCTAAGTTCCTACATACATTCATATGTACAAGATTGTTATTCTTAAGAATGTTTTCTGTTTTATCACTGTTTGATAAAATTCACAAATTGAATGATATTTCTTTTTTATTTTTCTGAAGGCCTTCAAAATATCATTAACTATTTAAACAAATAAAAACATTATTTTCCTAACGAAAGAATCAAGATTGAATTCATAATAACAAGTCGAAATACATATGTATATTGGAAATTAATTAGTTTTTTTTTTAATTTTAAGAATGCCACGTGGTTAACGAAGAAATATTGGTCGCCGAACGATTAGGTTTATTAGAGAAAGTCTTAATAGGCAAAATGAAAATTTTGAAGATCGTAGTTCATGCAATGAACGTAATCGTGAACGAATGAATCGTTCGCATTCGCCTAAAGAACGGCCGATCAATTTAGAAAATGTTGCCTTTACATATGATCACACTGTCGACTATAGACTATAGTGCTCATAGAAATGTTGTTATCGGTGCAATGGATGTATCATGTCCCAGTTGCGTTGCCATGCCTTGAAATTCAAATACGAGACAGTGGGCATGTGCTGCGTGATTCGTAAAGTGAAACTACCACAATTGCCTTCTCCACCCGAGCCATTGAAATTGTTACTGAACGGTGCTCATCCGCTATCCAAACAATTTTTAATGAAAATACGGCACTGTAATTCAACCATTCAAATGACATCGTTCGGTGTAACAAAAATAATTCGAGAAGGAAATTTTATGCTCACATTTAAGGTAAAGTTATCACATGGTGATATATTTAATATATAAAAAACCATGTGAATATTTTTTCAATATTAACGATTTTAATGTGGGTATACAATCGCTACATGCAACATAGCATAAACACCTGTCAGGCGACGAAAAACATTTGTCTTAACTGGACTTAAAGAGATCTAGGTGCCTGATATCTCAAAGCAGATTGCATATAAGCTCGTTTATTGGTGTCATTACTGGACATACTGTCTTATAGGAATAAACGCCGCCGGCCGCCGCCGCGCGACTGGGCGTATTTTCTAATGATTACTGCAGAAGCTTTATGGATGAGCAGGAGGAGAAAACAGTACTTCAGCTCCTCTGCACCTGACCTGCTCTGGCTCATAAACAACAGTGGCAGAAAATAAACAGAAATAAAAATTAATGCTCTAACAGCAAATAAATGATTAAAGTGATGTATGCAAGTATCGCATCATTGTGCATACATCAATTGCATACTTAGGGGCGGTTATTTTAAATTTTCAACAGTTTTCTGAAACTATTGATAGTCCCAAGTAGTGCATAATTACGGGCGAAGACGTTTATTTTAAAATTTCAAAAGTTTATTGAAACTTTGTGTTGAGCTAGTTCCAAAAATAAAAACTAATTCAAACTTTGCAAAATCAAATCACTCAACTTTCCTTATACGAACATTTTACCATTGCCTTTACTTTGTATTTTTTTTGTGTGTCAAATTATTTTAAACTACGTCTTTGCGTCTTTAATAAAAAGTGTTTAATAAGAATAAGTGTGTTTTCATAAACGTCAGCCTAACTTATGTAGATCTGTTCATAAACTCAGAAACTGCGTCGTACAAACGCAGATGAATTGCAATAGGCATGTTCATAAACGTCATAAATATCATCGGCGTCGTCGGGCAGATTGTGCAGCCATTTTACAATGACAGCAGACAGGAGACAGAAGAAGAGAACGCGGAAAATAAAAGCAAATAATTTGAAGTGCGAAAAATTTAATTTATTATTCATATTTTCTTAGTAAATTTCTATTTTAAATTAAATTTATCTTTTTTTAAGGATTTTTCTGGATTTTTTTTCTGATGTTTATGAACATTCAGTGACTTACTTATAAAATTGTACTAAAGCAGGCCTGCCCCTGCACGCGTACTGCAGACTTGGTGTGTTCCTGTTCATTTATGTAACAAAGCAGAAAGACGATTATTCTAACGCTGATTTCCGACGCTTATGAAAACACCCTAATACAAAGTATCAAAAATGGCACCGAATTTCATTTGGACAAATGAATTGACTTTGGAGTTAATATGCAACTATGAAATGCATCTGTATGTCGTCAAACATCCGGACTACATTAATAGGGTTAAAAGGGCTGATTCATTGCAAGTGATAATGGATCAGCTCAAAGCTTCAGCTCCGAACGTCACTATAGAGCTCATAAAAAGAAAAATTGACGAGCTGAGATCACAATTTCTTCGGGATATATGTACGTGAGCTGAACAAGTCGAAAAAAAGTGGAGCTGGTGCCGATGATGTTTTCGAGCCCAAGTTGTGGTGTTTCGGGGAATTGCTTTTTTTTGAAAAACCATTGCCAAACAAGGGAATCGAATTCCAGCTGCGAAAACGAGGCAAGTAATTTTTTCTGTGTTTTCATATGTATGAAGGTGTATACATTTTTTTTTTTATTAAAGCCAGAGCAACCTACCACTTCTGGTTAAAAAAAGAGATCAGTTGAAATACCAGAAATGCAGAGTTCTCCAGTTCAAGAAGAAGACAATTTTGCTCCCAAAAGAAAGGTATATTTTTTTTTGCGTACTTCATTATTTTTTTTAAATTCAACCAACACAAAACTACTTACATGCTACTTTTGTATAAGGTATAATTTACTGGCCCTCATCGGGTGCTCTGCTCTAAGCATGACGTTATGCTTATTATTGTAAGTAAGTAAGTAGTAAATAATTGTTTTATTTAAAAGATTATGATTAACAAATATTGATTAAATAGTATTGGTGATTTTGGTACATGGAAGTGAACAAGATTTGATTAATATGTTTACTAATTCAGATTAACATTAAAAAAAATAACATTGATTTTGCATCAATGGCTCGATTGAGTCGTTGCTTAACCTATCCTTATGTTGGTGTTGGTGTTGATAATGAAATTTCTGTTGGTGTTGGTATTGGTGTTGTGTTTGTGTTGTTGTTGTTACTGGTGTTGGGGTTGGTGTTCATATAAATGTTGAGATTTGCGCTGGTATTGGTATTGTGGATGAGGGATATTGGTGTTGATGATGGAATTGGTGTTGAAGTTGATGTTTGTGATGGTGATTGTGTTGGTGTTGTTCTTGATGTTGTTGTTGGTGTTGATGTTGGTGTTGGTGTTAGAGTAGATGTTGTAGATGTTTGTATGTTTATTATTGCCAGTTCACTTTTGCTTCATTGCAAAAATATTCCGTAAATGTCTGGCGTATTCTCTCCGCAGCGCTTTCATTAGGGTTATGAACTCCCTGTTCCCTGTTTGATGTTATTTTTGTGTTGGCACTAGGGACTAGGCTGATCTTTATTACCGTGGCGCAATCAAAAGTTGTGTAGAACACAACAAGCTTGCGTTACGATCTGCACATTTTCTACTCGAAGATCCATGGTTGTTTTAAAAATCCTGAACCTTTGTGCCAGGATGCCGAATGCATGTTCAATTACATGCCTTGCCCTGGAGAGCCTAATGTTAAAAATCCGTTTTTTTCAGGCATTGTGTTGTGTACGGTTATGGTTTTAGCAAGTGTTTTTGCAATGAAAATGCATCATCACCTACTATGATATAGGGAAGCTTTCTTTCATTTCCAATCTCTTTGTCATCTTTGACTCTTTTCAGTGAGCTTTGAAGCAAAATGCCTGCATAATCTATGGGTCCGTTGCATCCTATGTCCACGTATTTAAAGGCACAATTTGTGTCGGCTAATGCCAGCAAACTATGCTATTTGTTCCCTTATAATTATGGTAGAATGCACCATCCTTACGCAGGCTTTTTAATACTATATAATTGCCATCAAGAGCACCCAGGCAGTTTGGAAATTGAAAACGAATAGCAAATTCATCCGCTTTTTTCACTCATTCTGCTTTTGAACTCGGAAACTAAAGAAAAAAAAACAATACCAGCTATTCTCAATCATAAAACAATGAACAAAAACATCAGTGTGCTTTTAATATGCTAATGAAAACCGAATCTATTTATAATGATGGTTATCTGATGTCCTTTTTTTATATTATTTCAGATAAAGTCATCTGCAGGAGATTTCAACAAACGGTTGAAGACAATTTCTGGCCTTATAGAGCAAAAAAATGCTTTTAAATCACCATACGCTTGGCTAGGAAAACAAGTTGTCTTTGAAATAGACCAGATGAAAGACGACCAATTAAAAAGAAAAGCCGCGTGGGAAATAAAAAAAAAATTTGAGGGTGTTCGCTGAAGAAGATTTGGCAAAATGCTCCCAAAGTGAGACACTTCCATCGACGTCACATCTCAGCAGGGTACAAAGTGTACAAAGCTCACAGTTGTTGCTTTCAAGTGTGGAAAATTCAAGGCCAGCATCTGCAAATTCTGATGATTCTTCAATTTCATTTGCTGAAGAAGTACATAGATATGCTTACGGTGACCATCCGTTCATTATTATAATGAACAGTTCATTATTTGAAGAAAATGTTCATTATGAATTATTGTGTGTCGGAAAACATAAAAATGTTCATTATTTTAGATATTGCTCATTATTTGTTCATTATTTTATAATTTTTTTCTTTAAGGAAAGCCTAAGCATGAAAACCATTAAATGCTTAATGAAAACATACTCTTACATAATAATTCGTAGTCTTTCTTCGGAACACTTTCTATTCTCACAATTACAATAATCAGAAGATCATATTACATATACCTACATAGGGTACTAACATAAATAATTGCATTCAAATTGCTGTTGAATGTTTACCGTTAGACATACTTAGAAGTAATTGTAGTAACAATATATTCCTATTTTTATATTTATACAATATTCTTGTTGAACACTTAAAAGAAATATGCAATGAAGTTGACACAGAATATACAAAATTGATGGGTTTTAGTAAGACTGGTTGGCTTACTCTTCAACCATTAATAGAAAGGATTTTAAAATTGTTCAAAAATTTGAAAGTGTATTTCTTATCTCAACAAAAGTGCCCAACAATATTAAGGGAACTTTTTAATAATCCCTATTCGGAAATCTGTGTTTTTTTTTGTTCATTCTCAGGTTTCGTTTTTTTTAAATAGCATTCTACAAATAGAAACTCAGCAAATATCCATGATAGAAGTGTCTCTAGTAATTAAAAAACTTAAATCTAAAATTGAACAAAAAAAATTGAGGGTTTTTTGCCAATTTTGTTCAGAAAAATTATCAAAGATTTTGAACGAGAAGATCCTGATGTAACTACTAAATAAAATAAAATGCCATGCCTATGAATTCTGCAGCAGTTGTCTTGATTATTTAAATCAGTGGGGCAAAGTGTATGTAGATATTGAAGATTTAGAATGGGTTCTTCTACAAACAACCCCTTCCAGGGACAAAGTGGAGTTAAGTTTTATGCATATTATGAAAAAGAGAAGCAATATTTCAATTAATGACACTGATGTTTTCAACGAGTTTTCATGTGTAAAAAATTATGTTTCTTCAGAAAAAATCGTTGAATGAAAGAAGAGCCAAATGAGTGCTTGTTGTTTAGTTTTTTTTTTTTTTTTTGTAAATAAGTTAGAGACTGAAAGAATCTCTATTATTTTTATGTTTGTTTTGCTTATTATCGATCGATAAAAGTTTATTTTATAAATATAATTATACTATACTCGCAGTTTCCCGCCTCTCCCTCCTCCACCGGCCAGAGGTGCGTCTTGACTTGTGCATCATGCGCATGCGTGGGAATTTTGTTGCGAAGTTATTTTAAAATTGTATAAAAATCGAGTCTTCCTAAGTCGAAATTCTTCATAACTCGAAGCTTTGCTATTATTCGCAGCGTAACGTTGTATAGCTTAAAGCCTTCCTCTATAAATGGATTAATAAATACAAATTTTTCAATTTGATTTGGCAGTTCCTAGGATCAGCACGTTCAAAAAAATCAATAGAAGCCTTTATATATGAATAATGTTTGCCATTTTTACATTTTACATTAATTCCTTGCTCCTATTAGTCACAGTGTAATTTAATTTAATAGTTGAAGCTTTCCTATTCAACAAAAAGAGAATTGTTCACTTTTATTAAGCAGTTCATTAGATCAGGGCGTTCTAACAAACAAAAAATTAATACTTTTTCGCCGTTTTTTACACATTTTTCACTGATTCTTCTCTCCTACTGGTCATAGCAAAGTCAAAACAAAGTTTCTGAGATTAGCGCGTTCAAACGAGCAAACACTTCAGCTTTATATATTAAAAAAAAACAAAAAAAAAATACATAATAAATAATTAATTAAAATAACTAAATTAAATTAATAATTTTACCTAGTATATTCATTAATTAATTTATATTATATTATATTTATTTACTATTACTCAATGAAAACAAAAAAAATCTTGAAAACTGGTCAACATTTTTCATTTTTTGGGTACTGTTCATTATTTTGTCTCAGAAAATATGGTCACCGTAGATATGCTAGAGGAATCCGTGGAAGATGACATTGATGAATGTATTTTGTATAGTTAAATTATTACAGCTAGTACTCATGTATGTACACAAATTAAATTGTGTATGTATTTTTTTTAAATTAAAAATTAAAATAACTTACCTTCAAGTATGAACTTTTTATATTGTTCCAAATGGCCCGGCAAACTTCAGGCACGGCACTTGATAAAAATAGCTGCGAGAGGTAAGTTTGGTAGTCTGTGCTCTTTGAAGATTCACCTGTCGTTAGGAATCTTAAAGTAGCAGCTAATTTTTCTGCGGGTGAAATTGCATCCCTCATAAGTGTATCTTTTTTCATAACATCCCTTTGTATAAGAGACAACAATAGCTCGAACGATGATTCGTTCATTCTTAAATAGTTGCAGAATGATGGCTTATCACTTTGCCTAAGCTCTGTTTGCAAAGAGCTAAAAGAACCTTGTTTATGTTAAATTGAACATAAAAAATCATATTTCAAATAATTGGTCAAATGAACATAAATTAAACTAAAAGAATGTAGTCTTCCTTTTATCCCTGTCTTAGTCCACCTCCTTTTCTTATGTTTTTTGGTTTGCAGCTCTTTGCAAACATCTTTGCTTAGGTTGAATAACTCTCGTGCAATTTCTTCATCATTGCTGCTATTCGTATCCATCTGCTCTACCAAATTTTTAGTGCACTGCAAAAGGTGTTCCAGCAATGAGAAATTCATCTTAAAAAATAAGGACTTGTTAAATGTTTTCTTTATTTTTAACTTTATTATTTATTATACTATTTACAATTATTGTTGTTATGACTGTTTACTGCAATTTCACAATCTGTCAAATTATAGGCAAGGAATGTTTGATGTTGCCGAGTCAACAAGTGATTATGAA
Source organism: Sphaerophoria taeniata (assembly GCA_943590905.1). NCBI lineage: Eukaryota > Metazoa > Arthropoda > Insecta > Diptera > Syrphidae > Sphaerophoria > Sphaerophoria taeniata. Next base: position 239,413,252 of record OX016540.1, read on the forward strand.
ACGCTCGGTCATATTTTCTTGTTGTTTCTGGAGCAAAGAAGGTGCCGGAATGAAGTCAGGAACCTCGGTTAATGTTTATTCCTCTTGAAATTAATAGAAAAATAAAGTCCTTCACTGAGGTTAGCAAATTCTTGTCAACCTCCGACGGCAGGGTATCATCAACGAGGATATTCGATCCGGTCGAATCAGGTCCAAACGCCCATATAAAACGCGCTGCCAACAAATCCCAACTGTAATTGACTTGGAAAAATCGTCGATATCTTCACGATACGTAGATACGCAGATGTCGCCTTCTTTCGGTCCTGTGTAGACATGATCCACTTTCCTTTTCGCATTGTCCAGGGGCGATTTGATGTGCTTCACACACATTCTTCTTTGGTCACGCGGCTGTTCAGTTCGGCCAAGGTGTCCACCTACGAAAAAAAGCTTGTCTTTTTTATTAGTAGGTTAGATTAATAGCGACGATTCGACATCATATTTTGGCGTAATATTATAAGATTAAGGGGAAACATTTCTAAAATGACTTGAGCAGATATCAGGAGTGTCTGACAGAAGAAAAGGAGTTTTCTGTACGAATTCTTATCAAAGGTCGATAGTGCATCGGCATCATCGCCTACGAGGAAACAACGATTTGAAGACTTTTTTTTTAGGTAAATGAGAAACCACCTTATGTGAAATCTGGCTTGGATTAACAATTCGTGTAATGCGATACGAATAACAGACCTTCGCTAGGGAATGCCTTAAAATTGAGTTAAGAGTGAATCCATTAAAAATCTAAAATTCGTTTTTGGGGTGAACATATCATCGGACAAGTGAAGGAACGCTCTATTCGAGACTCGATTGTTAACACATTCCTAAAGTAACTAATTTGAAAACTTTCCATCGTAAAGGACTTTGAACATAACTTCATTTGATTTACCGGTTGTTTATGTTTTGGCCAGTTGGTAGAGCAGGGAAATCTTTTTTGGAAATTCAGGGGATTTATTTGGTTTCCACCTCCTTATCCTCCTCCCATAATGCGATTCATATTGTTGCCGGCATTGCCACCAATTTTGCGATTGTTCCTCCCATACCGCCGCGCCGCCGCCGCCGCCGCCGACACCACCAAACGTATTACCTCCCATTACGCGATTATTGTTGCCTCCTGCGCCCATGTTGTTCCTGTTGTTTGGGGCGCCACAACCTGAACCGCCCATATTTCTGTTTCTAATGGGTCCATGTAAATTAATTTGGTTGGAACCTTCGCTCATATTGTTGTTTCTTTTGAAGCCAGTGTTATTTATGTTCATATTTTCACCGCCAGTTTTGACGCCAGTGCCCATTGGACGATTGATATTTCCGCCAAAGTTTCCGCCACGATTGGAGTCTTGCATTCTGTTGTTATTAGCCCTGAGTGGAGAAAGGAACTATCAATTGACGAATATTTCTAAAGAAATCCTAATTCTGAATAGGCAAAGTGCAATTTCGCAACGAGATACCGCATACTAGGAAATCATCAAAAAACTACTTACATGTTATTGCCATCGAACACTCCGGTATTGTTCCTTCTTTGGCCAATGATGCCGCCAACTGGGTTGTTTTGTTGTCTTCCAGTGTTATTGTTTCCAAGGCCCACGTTCCTGTTACCTCCTCCACCGCCGATATATCCTTAACTATTGTTTCCACCGAATTGTGAGTTTCCAAATTTGGGCGTATCATTTAACCTCTGGTTCTCTGGGAGAGCAAATCCGCGTCGATCTTGATTGCCAAAGTTTCCTGCTCCGCCGCCACTTCTTCCTCCATTACTTTGGAATCGGTCTTTTCCACTTTGGAATCGATCATTTCCACCTTGGAATCACCCTTCATTGCCTTGGAAACGGTCATTTTCTCCACCAGAATTATGTCCAAAATTGCCCTGATTGTTAATCAGTTCGGCCAAGGTGTCCAGTGTCCACAAATGAACCACAATTGGTTCGTCTCCATCGCAATAAACACTGAAACGGAACAATTGTGATAAATTATGTTATTATGCAGTGAAACTGGTTACCTCAACAAACAGTTGACTTTTTCGACGATGTGTGAGCTTAAAGTACGCATCGACAGGAGGAAGCTTCAACTCTAAGATAAGACGGTCGATCGCAAATCAAAACAAGTTATAAGCTCATGAGAACGAGCTTGAAAATCAACAACCAACCTTGTAAATGCAAATTTTGAATCCCATCTTCTCCTGGACAGCGTGCTTGAGCAGCCGTTCGGTGTTGAGCATAACTCCTTCGGCAGCATCGACAAAGACGCCAACTCCATCACACATTCGCATTGCAGCTGTTGCTTCGTCTGAGAAGTAGACATGTCATGTAAAAGTGCCAAAGGGTTCATAATGCCTTTTTCTTGCTCGTTTTTT